>BPLQ01003009.1:0-146058 GCA_021605075.1 Caerostris darwini
TGCAAGTAGCTGCCATCTGTGATAATTGCAGCGTTAGGGCTTACTCACCTGCATCCTCTAGAAACCGATTCTTCTCTTAGGAATACATTCTTTAGGATTATCATTCAACCCTCCAGCTACATTGTAATGGCGCTGGGACTCCTCTTTTCGCCCATTGGCTTACCATCGTATTTTTTCCAATAAATAATGGGGAATACTGGTGTATAAAATAGGGCTGTCTCTATGATGTTGAACATGACTACTCTAAGCGGGGGTGCTGCCTGATGGCCAATTGGCTATTCCTCAGGCCTTTAGTAACACAGGCTTCAATCCTGGATGGCATGGATGTTTGTGAGTGGCTGAGAACCCATGTTAAGCTGTAACTGTCTAATTTGTCCAAAGTGTTCACAAAATGACCGTAGAGCTATAAACCAAATCAAACCTAAACATGGGTATCTCTGAAGTTTCAGTTTTCCTAATTGCATCAATTGCAGAAGCTTTAAATCCTGTTTCGTATAGAATATTTAAGAACGTTAAGCCACAGCAGATCCATTAATTTGCACTTTATAAGCGGCGCTAGTTTTTTATGTATACTATGTAATGTATATGAAAAATTCTGGTGTATATTTTTTTATCTTTCCTTAGTTTTTAGAAACTAAATAAGTAGTGAAAAATAATTAATAAATATTAATTAACTTTCACTTTAACTCTAATATTTCACTCGAAAGCGAATGATTTTTGCAGATTATATAAAATTGTTTGCCATAAATGCAATTGACTGGCAGACTTTTTATGGCAAATGTATATTCTTTGATGCAGCTAAATGTACGTACACATACTTTAATAATGTGATATTTTGGTACTTGATAGTGTTGTAGTGTCCAATCGGTTTAAAACATGATGAAAATTTGTTAAAGTGAGTTTAAGATTATAAGAAAAGAATGATAGAAAATAAAAAAGAATATATATATATATATATACATACATAAGAAATTCATTTATACAGAAGAAGAAACAAATAATACACTCAAAAATTACAAACTGTATGGAAATATAAGATACAAACTATATTTGAATACAGTCCTAATTCGGAAAAAAAATTTTTTAAAGCCTAAATTCCCATATATAAAAATGCCTACTTCAATTAATACATTACTTTTTAGCTTAGAAATTGTGCTTTTTTAACTTGGAAATAATATACAGTTACAAAGGAATATACACTTCGACAGTTATTTTTGTAAAATGTAGGAAATATCAAGAACAATGCAGCAAACTATCTTTGAATACAATCTTATTTGGAAAAAGGATTGTAAAAATTTATAAATGACTTAAATTTCTATAAATAACGTTTAATTTGGATTAAATGCATTTTTTAGTTTAGAAACTGAGATCTGTTTACAAGGAAAAAAAAATATTTGTGCAGTTATTTTAGTAAAATATAGAAATATAAACAACGATAAGTTTGGATACTATCTTATTTTAAAAACGGATTGTAAAATTAATAAATTACAAAAATTTCTATAAATAAATTCTGCTTTATTTAATGCAAATCATTTTTAATTTAGAAGCTGTGCTCTTTAAACTTGGAAATAAAAAATATATTTTTGGAGTTATTTTCGTAAAATTTAGGATTTTCTATAAATTTTTATCTCGATTACAAATTCAGAAGCTTTTTCTAGATTAAAATGTATCCAAATATTTCGCAGTCAGATATCGAAAAATATTTTAAGAAATAATTTTACGTAACTGGTATATTCTTTTCGAATCCAAAGGAAAAAAAAATATATTTCACAAAGTGTAACATGCATGAAAAGTTCATTTCTTATTTTTTTCCCCCACTTTATTTTATCCTTTTTAATATAAGGCAAGGTTTGGAAAGAAATCTTTTTTTTATTTCAAATGCAAATAGCTGCAGGGAGAATTTAATAAAAAATGCAACATCAAACGTTCGAAGTGTGGGCTCATTTGGATCTCTAAAAATGACTATTTAATGAGTTACATTTTTTTGTATCATTTTTTAAAAAAAAAATAATGATTAAATAAAACGAAACCTTAAATGTATGTTTGAAAGCGAAATTCATTTTCAAATTTAAAATAAATCTATATAAATCTTTTTAAAGTCGTTTTCTTTTATAGAAGCAAATCGTTTTAATTATAAGAAAATTATAACCCATTTATTAAAATAAGTTGTACCTTACTATGCAGTACATTTTTTTAAATTTTATATTAATTTGTGTTGATTTATGTTTGATTTTTTTTTTTTGTTATAAACTTTAGATGATAAAGTATCTTTTATGTAATTATTGATTATGGCTTGAATAAATGAAAAAATGAAAAATATAGTTTTTCTTTCTCATAATAATAAAAATATATTTTTTCATTATTCTGCTACTGATATAAAAATGTAAAACTGAATTAGTAAATTTAAATTTATTTTAAGGATGCGTGCAATTTACTAACAACACTTGTTAAACATATTAAACTATGTAACCGTGGTTCTACCTACGCAACCATGTATACATCCTGTGCACTGCAAAAGCGACCCTGCGACCTACAGAAGAAATCGTGAATAGGCATAAAAGGTATAAAAGATAAAACGTTAGGCAAAACTGGCGCTGTTGTTAGTTACGAGCTCTCAGTCTGAGGGCTAGAAGTGGAATCCTTCTACAATTTTATAATTAGATGTTACCTCAGAGACGTTTTGGTACACAGATTCACAGGTTTACAGTCTCTACGTTTAGCTTTCAGTCCCGAGAGAAGATATAGTTAGCACAATACTGTGTATATATTGGCCTACAGACTCTCCTCCAGAGAGGAAATCTATTTCGCTATCCAGCGTGTACCCGAGTTCATTCTTAGCCTAGAAGTGGAATCTTTCCACTTAAAAATGTCTGTAGTATATTAATCTTTGTAGTGTGTCGTGCTCGTGTTCTTGTGATTAAAGTGTTGTGATTTAAATGACTTGTGACTTGACCATACACAGTTCGAACTGCACAAACAAACAACGACATCTACTACAAACTGGTACCCAACGGGGTCCTCCCGTACTTGCAACAACTACAACAATAATTCATGTTTTTTTTTTATTATTATTTTTCCACAAAGTGATATTCAAATATCATAGCTTTTTAGTTATCTTGATAATTTTTTTTTAAATCTCACATTTTTAGAATAGTTTTGAAATTAAAAAAAAATATTCAAATAGATTTAATTTTTATCAAATTCAAATCATAATTTTATTTACTATTGATAACATAAAATTTTTAAATAATAGAGATATTTATAAGTTTCCTATAACATTTTTTATTATATATATAAATTAACAATGACATTTTTTTTTACATGTGTAAATCTGTAATGCTATTTTATTATATATATAAATAAACAAAAATACTTCTAATATATAAAGTTTTTCATAACTGTCAGTTTTATGCAAATTATTAATTTTGCATTTAAATGAAACGAAGAAACAAACAAAAAGTAGACAAGAATAAATAAATAATACACGAAGAAACATGCACACAAAAGTTAAATCTCAGAGAACTTCATCAAGTCATATCAAGTCAAAGTCAAGTAAACTTATCAATTTATCACAGAGTTTTATAAATTATTTTAAAGAGATTTAAATAAATGATCAAAATATTTGTCCATACATATACGAATAAATTTTTCCTTCACATATTAGAATTTTATTTTTTTAAATCACTTCTTTGTAAATTTATTACATAGATTTTATTTACATAGATTTTTCATTATATTAATGCCTAATGTTTTTTTACCCATAACTCCAAACACATTTCAAAGAATAAATTTTCGAAATGGTCTTTTTTGAGGCATGAATGTTTTAGAAGAAATAGTTTTAGAACGTGAAAATCTACTAATCTATCATAAAAAAGTAGTTTTCTAAGCCGCCGTACTTGTTGCGAAAAGTTAAAAGATAACTAATAAACCCACTCTATCTAAAATATCTGGTTTCAGAGTCATCAAAATCGGTGCATGTTTTCACATGAAGAACTTCCATTTGGTGAGCCAGCGACGCAAGGTCTTTTAAAATCCGGACACACGTCAACTTTTCTTGCGGGGTAAGTTTTAAGCCATTTTTTGGTGGGAATTTTGATGAATTTGATCTTTTCTCTTTCATGGCAGATGTCCATCGACCGAAAGCATTGAAAAAAGCTTATCTTGGATCGCTTTTTTAATGAATAAAATCTGGAATACGTGCTAATTTTTGATGGTTTACTGCTCGGAAAATTCTTTTGAAAAATCCAGATTCACTTTTATGTTTATTTTGTTTATAAGAACTCGTTGGAAACATAGTCTTGAATTTTATAGTAAAATATTCATCTTAATATTTTGCAGTAATGAAATGAGAGTTATACATTTTGGGCAGTTTATATTGCAGCTTTATATATAGTTAATGTTTATTAAATATTTTACAGGGTGATTGGCGGTGGGGGAGGAGTAGAATCTGAAATGACTAGTTATGGAACGAACATACTTTCAAACGAGTATTTCGCCACATAAGGCCCTATAAACAAACAGATAAACCAACTGATACTCGTCACGTGACAAGTTTCAAGTTATCTGGAAGGCAACTCTACACACTATTTTATTCTTACTCTGTGTTTGCAACTGTGTTTTCATTTACGAGACTCCCCTGACTAAATGGTGGTCTCCGTTGCTTGACTATCTATTGTGGATGCAAACGTGCACGAAATGCTTGACATCTGTCCACCAATCACTCCTTCGACTCTGACAAGCATGCATCACTGTGGGTGGCGGCAATTTTGAGCATTTATTGTAAGAATTGAATCAAAAGAAACACTTTGCAATGATATTGTCAACAAACAATGTTTTTCTTTTCGTGTCTCATGTTGTGTTCTAACCTCAGCAAGTCATTTCCGACTCTACATTCTGTACAATAAATGCACTCTAAAGCAACCCCCCACCCCTCCAACAAAGTTCAACCCATGAAAGTTGAACCGCTCTGTATTATCTGTCTTCACATTAAGGCGGAATTTGACTACTTATTCTTTGACTCTGGCCCTTTGATACCACACGCTTCAGGTTCAAATCTTGATGGTAACATGGAGGTTTCTGAGTGGTTCGAAATCCACGTTAGGCTGTAGGCCCCGGTCGAATCAGCCTAAAGTGTCCACAAAAGGACCCATACAACGACAAACCAAACTAAACCATTAATATAATTTTCCAAACCTTACCAATCTGAAGTGAGATTTGAATTCTTAAGGACATATTTTTAAGAAATACTCTAAAAGCTTTGTAAACAATTATATAATAATTATTTTTGTAGTGTATAATAAACTTAGTATTCAACTGTATTTAAAATACAATTATAATAAATAACTTTATTACTAGAAAAACTTTTATTTCAATATTTAAAATAAAGAAATTATTGAAGGATATAAAGGAGGGCTATTGCTTTGGAAGACTTTTTGTGGCAACAGATGACTTTTTTTTTGGGGGGGGGGCAAACTTATCAGAGATAACTTCGTCCCTTGCTTTTAACTTTTAGAGGTAAGTGCGTGATTACCCATGTTTGCGTGTGTTAGGGTAGGAAACCGAAAAAATTCCATCAGGCAGTTTGACTTTGCTAGTTGCTTACACATGTTGCCACTATCGAGGTAAAATTGCATTGTTTCTGAAGACTATGATTGCAAAGGGATTCAAATTTAAGTCCTTTATCAATGGGCCGTGTTTCGGGTAATTAATTTAAATGGCTTAGGGCTTACAAATTTTATTTAAATTTTAAATTATTTATTGATTATAATATTAAATTATTCATTGAGAATCACGTGTTCCTTAACTGTTAATAAACCGGAATAAAATTGTAGAATATTTATCATCCCTGTTCATAGTGTGCCTCATTTATGGTCACATTCTGGTGCCGATGATGCCGCTTTCAATTAAACGGGAGTTTGATTCTCGCAATGCCATGCTCTTCCGTTACAAGTTTGAAAAATTATTAGATATCCTTATTGTGATACAGGAGCTTACATTGATAGACGAGTTGCTTTATTTGAAGTTTTACAAGTTTTGAATACGACACGTAAATAAGAAGCATTTAAATACGTTATTTCTCTTTAATTAGGTAGTGATATACTAAACTGGTGTCAACTTTATAAAATTTAAGGGACCCGTGTGTAATGTATGGATGATTCGATTATGGTAGGTAAAAGTTTCTAGTTTACTAAGACAATTCTTTCTTTTTTCTATTTTTTCTCTAACCGCAGATCTGCGGCCAATTGACTAGCGCTCTAGCATTTGGTAAGAAATTAAATACTTCAAAGGCTTCAGGTTTCGAATCCGGACGGTGGCATGGATGTTTGTGACTGGTTAGGAATCCATTGTAAACGGTAAGTCCCGGTCTTTTTCGCCCAAAGTGTACACAATATAATGTAGAGTTACAAACCAAACCATCAGATCGATTTAGATTGTTTAAGGCATATTGCATTAAGCTTTAACACATGATTATGCTTTAGTGCATATTAAATGTTTCATTATTACATATTTCATATACATGATTTAGAGCATATTAGCATTAAAAAATTAAAGAAATTATTAAAAAATTATTAATTAAAAAAGTATTTTATAATTATTGATTATCAAAACAATAATCAATGATCATCATTTCTATGAGCCTTATAATCATCATTCTTTAATGAGCCTTATATATATAAATAGAAGCAAATGCATAAAGGAACTTATTCCAAAATATTCCAAATATAATAAGATTCCCCATTTAATAGCATTCTCATTTCAACAACAGAAAAAATATATATATGCGTATTAATACTCGCAATTCACAGAAATCAAATTTCATTCAGAAAATAGGAGCTAACCCAACATGAATCATATCTACATCTGTCAGCAGAAGTACGCAGATGACCAGACAACATTTATTTCAAGAAAACCGAGGAGCCAATTTCATCTTGGTTCCGCCTCTGAAGGCTTTTTGTGCTCTCTTTCGTGTGTTTATCTACTTTTCAAATTTCTGTGAGGCGAGGGAATGGGTTTTCGTATTCCAAAGAGATGAAATTACCGGCCAATAGGGTTTGTTCGCCGCGAGCAAGAGTGACGAAAAACAGCAAAGCACAAAATCTTTTTAATGTTTTTCTTTTTTCTGCTTTAGTTTTATGCTGTTCCATTTTTTTTATCATTGCTATCCTGTATGTGTGTGAGTGTGTGGTATTAATATAAAGGGTACTAAACCACAATTACATTTAAATAGAAAAAAAAAGTGGAAGCTTTTCTAACAGAAAAACATCCCTTTTGTGTCTTAGTGCTCTAAATAGCGTAATGGACGAGAGTTCATTTCCTCTGATAACGACCACAGCCTCGGAAAACAAGTACATTTGTGGAGTATTGTGGCATTCTCGAGATAGTATCTGTGTGTTTTCCATTATGACATGCAAATGTCAAAGTATTATCTTAGACATTTTTCCCATAATGGATGTTTTCAATCAGAAGGCGACGTTGATTTCTCTAATTTGTGCCCGCCATTCATAATCTGAACAATTTAAAGCACCAATATCCAAATATCTTGGTTCCAGTACCTTTAAGAATAAAAATATACAAAAAATAATTTAAAGTAATTAAGTAATTATAGAGTAACCTTGAAATAATTTAAATTTCGCATCAAATACTGTAATATAATATATATGCATGTGTGTTTGTATAAGAAAAGGGAGTAAGGGGCCAAAAGGAACTAATTATCACTGCTTGCCGATTGCCAATTTCTCTCCAAAACACGAAATCGATGCAAAACAGCGTGTCTGACCCGGTTATGGACGAATCTTTCTCTAAGCTGCCAGTATGTATGGGGGGCCTGATGGCCGAGTGGGCATGAATGTTTGCAGGGGTTCGGAATGCACTTTAAACTGTAGGTTCCGGTCTCATATGACCGTAGACCGCCACAGAGCCCAAGCAGACTTCTACTCACCCACATCATTCCCAAACTGTAAAATAGCAACTCAGCTTTAAGCACAGTGATGTGGTGTGATGGTGCAGTAGTAGTAGTAGTAGTAGTTGTGCGATATCATGGTTGTAAACCCTGCTTTCAGAAATGGACAGACACATGGCGATTGTGATAATGTGTATTGCGTTTATAGTTCGTGATGTCTGATGGGAATTTCAGGATTCTGTCCCATACTAAACGCAAATGTGGGGCAGTTATCTTTAAAAGTTTTTATCCTCCTTCAAGGCACTGTAATGTCCCTTCGTCAGTCGGTGGGCTGTTCGTGGAATGCACTAAGCCCCCAGATGTTCCACTCTCACCTTTCTAACTGTTATGGCGTTACATAGCCCTAGGTATGGGGGTGAAGTGTGGAGAAAATAAAATCAAAAAAGTATGTGAAACAAGACACTAGGGGAGTTTAATATCCCAAATGGACCGGCTTTAAAACGCATGCGATTGAAGGCAGACGTGTCTTCCGTCCAAAAGCAACGGGGTTTGCTTCCCATAAGTGCGCGTTCTCTTTAAAGCCGACGCTTTTGAAACGAGTACATGCTCCGATACAAGACAGAACCGCGTACTTACATTTGATACCGCACGCTTCCGTTTCGAGTCCTGGTGGTGACATAGAGGTTCGTTATTGGTTCAGAATCCCCATTATACTATAGGTCCATGTCTAATTAGCCCAAAGTGGGCACAAAATTACCGTCCAGAGACACACCAAACGTCGTACTTAAGTGATGTGCTATCATGGATTCAGTATTTCACTATGTTTTTAACGTTACAACTGGGGTACGTGTATCACACATTGGAGAACACTGATTTACTGATATCATGGACAAATAGGCTAGTTATGCAGGAGGCACATTGAAAAAAGTTAAAAGGACAAATCTCTAAAGGACAAATCTCATCTTTTACATCATAATCTCTTTGCAGAATATTATTGAATATTGCGTTAATTAAAGTATATAAATTTTTTGAAACATTACCAATTAAATAATTACAAACATATAACAATTAATAATCTAAACAATTTTCTTTTCAAGATAATATTTCAAATACTGAAAACTGGCTTTAGTTTATTCGCAGAAATAGTTCCTGCTTTTATGTTTAGCGGTGTAAGATAAAAAGAACGCTATAGTAATAAATAGTTCAGAAAGTATCTGAACCATTTACTTTAAACGTGAAATAATTGTTTCTCGTTATCTTTATTCAAATAAGTTAAGAACAAAGCACAGTAATTAGTAAAAGCGCTGCATTTTTGTTTGCTGTTATTTTCTCTCGTTGTTCATCCGTTTTCTAATACCCAAAGAATTTCGAAAAAGGGACCTATTAAACACAAACAAGGGATTCAGAACTTTGCTGGATTTCTAACACGTGTCTTTACAAAATGTATAAATCTGGTTGGCTAAATCCGAAACCTCTGCAAATCTATGTTTCCAAAGAGCACAAAGCACCTTAATTGTACCCTCAGGGCGTTTCATCACAAGTGATTTATGAGAGACATGCATGCATTGGACTTTCAGGTGCGTACGAATTTCTTTGAATGGAAAAGGAAAGGATAATTGCGAGCTGCAAAAGAAATCCGCGTGTTTCGAGCACTTCCATTCATCATCTTGGCGACTGCCTTGCGGGGAAAAATAACGGTAAAGCATTGCTCAAATTGCGATAAGGGAAGCTTTTAAGTCCGCTATGTTCTCTTGAGATGCTGTAAAAAGCTTCCACTTCTCAAAACTTAAATCTCGAGAGATTTAGAGCAGAACAGAAGGATTCAGTCAAACAATATATTGGTTTCCAAAAATTAATGACAAAAAAAATTTGAGCAATTATACAGCTAAAAATAAGTGACTTTTTGAACAAAATATTGCAGTATATGTGAAACGTAATGCTTCATCAAAATAGGATATACAAATATGTGGAGCTGCTGTGGTTTAGTGCTATTGGTCATGGGATCAAGCCCAGCATTTATAAGCAAACACTAAATTGTGAATTTAAAGATAGCCCTGCCTTAGATATGTATATTCTAAAATATTACGAGTGCATAGCTGAATAAAAGTACGTTAGAGTCAATTATGTGTTAAAAGATGGTTTAATATGTGTAACAAGAAATTCATTAAAAAAATCAAAATTCATTTATATTGGGCTTTTTATTAATGAAAACTGGAATATACATTCAAAGAATAAAATAAAATCACTATGAAAAAAGTGTTACTTGTCTGTATAATATTACTCTGTATTTTGTTTCTCATTTTAGAAAGGAATGAATAAATCAGTAATCTCATTTTGCATTCTGACAACGTTCAAATCTCGAGTTTCGTGGGAAAAAAAAACGATTTTTTTAATTATTATTTTATTTTTGAAATAAGACTTTTAGCTGTCTAAAAAGTTTGTATTTATAATTCATAAGAAGATACACAGCCATTTTAACACGAGTTATTAAGATACTGAATCCATGCCTTCAAAACTTTCCTTTTTTTTTCTATACTTTTTCCTTTTTTTTTTTTTAATCATATAACAATTATGATTGTTATATGATTTTCAGAATTTTGAAAATAAATTCCTTTAATGATATTCTGTATGCGATAAACTAAAAAGCTGTAAATATATTCATTGAAAGATGGCTTATTGGTATTTAAGAAAAAAAAAAAACATTATTGTTTTGCCTTTTATTTTCTCATAATGATTCAAAATCTGTCATTCAATTATTATATTAGAACATTAACATTCTATTAATTAAATGGATGCATAATATTTGTCAATATTTTATAACCTAATTTAACAACAGCATCAAATAACGTTTCCATAAAATAATATTTAACAATTTTGGTATCCGATTACCTTAAAGCCAATATAAAAGTAACCTAACAGAAAGGAAATATTCTAAAAATTCTCTAAGAAGCGATGGTATAAGAAAAAAAGGATTTTGTGTCTAATGACAACCTAGAATAATAAATTGCAATGTTTCGAAAGAAATTCTTTGACAGTTCTCTGAAATGGAACCTTCTCGCGACAAGCTGTCCGCGGAACTTGTTTGTCCGTCTATCAAATATCAGTACACAAAATCGAGATAAATGTCGTGTCGGATACGAAAATATTTCCCTACACGTCAGCGGCCATCTGGGAAAATACGCAACTGTTGGTGCAAACGCGACAAAATTGATTCTGAAAATCTCAATCTGCCACCTCAAGACGGGGAATTTCGATACTGTCTGTCCTGCATCGACTCATTATTGCCTCAAGGCTTTCCTCCATCGATATCTTTACTGACATTTTAGAAGTGGAGCTACTTCCATAACATATTAAATTTTGCTGAAATCACAGTTTATTGGATACTCTATGTGTATTTAAATCGCTATTGAAACATATGGACTGAAACCCTCTTGTAGTAAGTAATGTAGCAGCATTCAAGGTAAGGAGGGTTAGATTGTTTGGCGCGTTTTACTAAAGGCGTGTGTTATAGTAGCTGCTTTGGAAAAACATTACTGTATTCGGTGTGATTTTGGTAGAATATCACAACCTCGATCTTACTTCCAGAATATTGTCTTGCTGCCCATTTATACAGCCTAGAAATTGCAATTAGCTGCCATGATTGTCTTGCGGTTCATTTGACAAGCATAACATTCTGCGTATAAACTGTGCCAAACTATTCTAATGTGAATGTTTCGAATAATCCGCCTTTCTTGTTGTTGTTTTTTATTACGGTAGAATAGATAAATTTTTATCCCTGTAGAATTTTCAGAGTGAGAAAGATCCTTTTCTCAATATTTTGGATTTCCTCCACCTCTCTATCATCATGTGCGTCTAATAAATTCATCAAAATAGTACCATTCACTTTTAAACATACGGAAATTTTCAGCAAGGTTAAGAATAAATTTTTGAATAGAAAGGATAGTAAGATTGTAACAAATGCCATAATTTCTAAAATACCACGGATAATCAGTTATCCTTCTTAAAATGTTATTTTCTAATCTTTTAAAATAGTTGATGTGCAGCGAAGCCCAAACCTTGGTCAGCATCAGCGGAACCCAAACCTGAGATAGTATTCATTAAGTATGTATCTTCTTTTACTCAGGTTTCTATATAAGAATCCAATTTTTTAAAAATAGTGGTGGAAATAAATCTTAATCAGATATTATATAAGTTATTTATAATCATTTATATGAATCCTATTTTTTGGCCTTTAAGTTTATTATTTTATTGATAGACATTAAAAAAAGATTACCATAACATTTGGGAGCCACCTATGATCATCAATTCCGTCGGACATCATTTCAAAAGACGCCGAATTCACGCCATCCCACTATCAGGAAATAAGCGATTAGGCCCAGGGCAACGGGCGTACCTGTTACGGAGTTCCTAGGTGGTTTTAAGAACCACTATACCTCCACATCTTAAATTAGTTAGAAAATTAGCATTAGATGTAGTTGCTTCAATTATAGCATATTTATAAATAAAAGGAAAAACAATTTAAAATTTAGGAAAAACATCTCTTGCTTGAGAACAATTAAAGAAAGAGATCGAAAAAGCAAAAGCTTAAGGTACAATTAAGAGTCCGTTGACGATGCCCAAAAAAAAAAGATTTAAGATTCAAGTTAAAAATAAAAATTTAAAGCTAAGAAAAATAAAATAAAGAAGTTAAGATAAATAAAAATGAAAAAAAGTACATAAAAAACATTGCAAACAAAACAATCTTTCATTGACTGGCTCGCCGACAGATGGCGCCATCAGTCCGTTGAACATGGTAAAAACCCAGCCGAAGTTGGGGAAAAATCAATACTCTGAAGGGCAACGGGCGTACCGGTTACGGAGTTCATAGGTGGTTTTAAGAACCACAATACCTCCACATCTTAATTGAGTTAAAAAATTTGCACAAAATGAAGTTTCTTAAATTAGAGAATATTAATAAATAAAAAATAAAACAATTAAAATTTAGGAAAAACATCTGTTGCTTCAGAACAATTAAAGAAAGAGATCGAAAAAGCTGGCCCAGTAATCTGCTGAACAAGGCCCCCATCCATCTGGTCCCGGTGTCCGTTTCCTCCAGTGATTCCCCAGCATTTTAACCAATGATTCGTTGATCTCTCGCACGAGCATCAACCAATGGGAGATGGAATCTGGAATCTTTTGGAGGGAGAGGGGGGATTTTGGTGTCATCACAGGACTCAAACGACGTGTTCCATTAATGGTCGATTGCTTGACAGTCGGTGGGATCTTTAGGGGGAGGGGATTTAACCGTCGAATCCAGGGAAAGAGAAGCCAGCTCATCTGGAATGCAGTTAGAGTACACTTTAAAGTACAATTGTCTGAAGCGACGTCTTGAGAAGCGGTTTTAAATTTGAAATATTTGGAAAGACCAGTGGAATTAAAACGTATTTATATCGAAAATTTTTGTGTTATGATTATTAGCATTACATAAATGTTGTTCTATGTGTTGGATTCTTTTTAATTTGCATGGTATCTAAGCAACCACCTGTTTTACGTTTGAATTACAGCATTCTAATTAATTTTTATTCATAATAGACCTTTAACGGTATCTTTTTTATGCTCTGACCAGAAAAAAAAACATATAGAAAAAGACCGCATAAAACAGGTTTGATTGTATATTGAGAAACAAGGTTTGGAGTAAAATAAATTATTAGCTTACAATTGGATCTTATACCCATCAAGAATATTCTTTTACTCCGACTTATATATCAGTGTGCAATTCTTAAAAAATAGTGTTGGATATAAATCGTAACCAGATTTTATATATCATCATCATCGGCGCAATGTCCCCATAGTTCAACGGCCAAGGCCATCTGCCTATTGGCAGATTTCGAAGCAAGATATATGTTTCTTTTTACAAGGTAGGGTTGTTAGTTCTACGACCAGTGCTCTACAATTTTATTAGACTGGGACCTACGGTTTAAAGTGGATTCCGAATAACTACAAAGCTCCATGGTACCATCGATACTACATGGCTCCATGGTACCCATACTTTTTTTGGCGGTCCATCAACAAAAAAAAAAAATGGCAAAAAAGAGGATTCATATAAATGTATATAAATAACTTGTATAGAATCTTGAACCTGATGGCCGAGTGACTAGCCCAGAATGCCAGAGTGCTAGTCACTCGGCCATCAGGTTCAAGATTTTATACAAGTTATTTATATACATTTATATGAATCCTGTTTTTTTGCCATTTTTTTTTTTTTTTTTTTTTTTTTTTGTTGATGGACCTCCAAAAAAAGGTTACCTTAACATTCGGGAGCGAATTATGCCACGATTATCAATTCTGTGGGACATTTTTTCAAAGCACGCCAAATCCACGCCATCCCGCTACCCGGAAACAAGCGATTCGGCCTAGTAATCTTCCAAACAACGCCCCGTAAATATGGTTCCCGGTGTCCGTTTCCTCGAGTGATTCCCGGGCATTTTAATCCCCACCCCAATCATTCGTTGATCTCTCGCACGAGCATCCACTAGTGGGCGATGGAATCTCGGACCTTTTGGGGGGATTTGGGTGTCATCACAGAACTCGACGAAGTGTTCCATTAATAGAAGCTTACCTGACAGTCGGTGGGATCTTTAGAGGGAAAGGATTGAACCGTCAAATCCTGGAAAAGGGAAGCCAGCTCATCTGGAATGCAGTTAAGGGACACTTTAAAGGACAAATGTCTGAAGCGTCGTCTTGTGATCGGGATTTTAAATATGAAATCTTCGGAAAGACTTCTGGAATTAAAGTGTACTAACATCGAAAGTTTTTGTGTTATGACTATTAACATTACCAAAGAGCTCCTGTAAGCATTTAATGAAACAATTTTATTTTCATGTTAAAAACATATACTATTTTAAAATTAGTACATGTTACTTATAATTAAACATAGGAATGATTATAAAAAATGAAGCAGTTTATTTTAAATTATTGCGTATTGGAATCGAACTTTACATTGTTTTAATTTATATAATAGTCATTAATTAAAAAATATTATTAAGGGCGTAAACAAACCGTATGTTTTTTATAAACTATTTAAAGAATTCAAATTTTAAATCAAAAGAAAATTAACAATGTTTTTTTGAATGTATTAAGTACATTTTGATATAGGTCATTTTTGCGTAAGAATTTTCGATTTTGTTTTGGTAAATTCTATCTTCTTCTTTTTCATTGGCACAACAGTCCCATGGTTGACCAAGGCCGTCTGTCTATTTTCAGATTTCGAGACAGCAGATGTTTTCATTACAGGGTAGGGCTGTCAACACTATGCCCAACAGTCATATTAGACCGGGACCAAAGTCGATTCCATAACTGAGTTAAAGTGTATTCCGAACCACTACAATCAACCATGACTTCTTCGGGACTCCAACTTGAAACCTGTGGCATTAAGCACTAGTCACTCGGCCATCAGGACCCATTATTTATTTCTAATAAATCTAAAATTATTGTAATAATTTAATTTAATCTAATAAATCTAAAATTATTCTAATAATTTCATTTAATCTAATAAATCTAAAATTATTCTAATAATTTAATTTAATCTAATAAATCTAAAATTATTCTAATAATTTAATTTAATCTAATAAATCTAAAATTATTCTAATAATTTAATTTAATCTAATAAATCTAAAATTATTCTAATAATTTAATTTAATCTAATAAATCTAAAATTATTATAATAATTTAATTTAATCTAATAAATCTATATTTGGTATAGTGTACGTTAATTTAATAAATTTTAAATTAGTATAATAATTGATTTAACTTTAATAAATCTATCTTTCGTCCAATGCTGTATTAGATTAATATTTTTAATTGAAATTTGTTAGCTATTGTTACAGTCAAAATAATTTATAGTCATTGTTTAGTTATCTTTTGACTTGATTTGATCATATTTAAAATAACCAAATCAAAATAGAATTCCAGTCATGGATGATCTATGAAATTCAATTCATGTTGAAGACCGAAAATACATGCAACAAATCCTTCAAAATCCCGAGAGGGAAAAAGAATCCAATCGTCATAATCTTCCAGTTTTTGCAAAAGTTTTATTTTATATGGCATTCGAATCTCAAAGGGAAATGATACCGATGATACGTTTATTCCCTTTTAAAGGCATGGAGGGATAAAATTGATGCAAAATTCGGAATTTTCTATTCGTATCAACATATATCCAAAATATCTACGTTTTATGGGCAATATATTTTTCTTGCGCTACGAATGATAAATTTCCAAAGAAATTTAACCAAAAAGATCAAAAGCTTATTTGCATGAGCTTGACATCTGTTTTCAGAAATTTGAATTATTCTGCATTTATATATATATATTAAGTAAAAGTGAAATAATTTTTTTTATTTTTATTTAAACACATTCTCTAGTAATTTTATTTAACAAATTTAAAATACCATCTCTTATTATAAAATGTAGCTATTCATTTTTTATAAAGCATATAATCTATAGATATACAAATACAAATGTTCGCCATTTTAAAAAATTTTTATATCAACCAGTCATTCATGTATTTAGGCGATACAAAATAACTCTTCCATAAAGATTGACTAAACATGGTCTTTCATGCCTGTTCATTTGAAAATAAGTCCCCAAACATAATTGTCCGCGACGCTTCTTGTTGCATTCCATTAAATTATAAAAGACGCCAGCGAACTCGAGAAACAATGTTCAACATCCCGTTGACTTAATCAACCATGCGTAGAGCACACAAAAGATTAAAAGGACATCCTACCAACCACAATCCATCGTGTGGTTGAATACTCGAGGAATTTCCTGAAAGATCATGGAAAAGTTTTTTTTTTCTCTTCCAAACTTCTAGGAAAGAGATTAGATTTGACGTGGCGAAAAGTAAAAAGAAACTCGCATCAAAAGAATCTTCAGGAAAAGAAGATTAAAAAAACTGCAAAAAAAAAAAGGTAGAAACCAAAGAATGAATTTCTTTATTCTGTGGACAGCGATCATGTCTTTTGTGGATTGGACAGCCTACAAGAGGAGAATCGAGTTGAATGCCAATCCAGTGGAGTGAGTCAACGCTGCTGCAGAGATATGGGCTGGAATTCCTGTCTGTCTCTTTTTCAACAAAGGGGATGAACAACAATGCGTTAACAAAAGATTTGGCTAACAGGCTTTCGATTTGATTCAATGCAGAAGTTCCATCATAGGCTGGTAGTCAACCTCACTGCTTTTCGCTTTTGTAGATTTCTCTCCAGTTATTTATTTTTCTTCCGATTGTTGTTTTACTGATAATTTAGAAGATTTCACTGAATTATATTTAAAAAATAGAGAGTATAAAGAAGGGTAAAATTGATTAATCGTTATAGCATTTATTGATAGTCGTTGTATTTTGATCACTGTTAATAACTATTGTATCATAAATTATTTTCATAAAAAATTCTAGTGGAGAATATTTGCTATATTAATGATTAAATCCTTAAAACATTTATTTTAAATTATTAAAAATAGAGGTTTATAAATCTTTTCTCTTTTGAAATTTAGCGAATTTTAATCAATGTAAATTGCAGGTATCTTATTAATGAATAATGTTAAAAAATTTAAAAAAGAAGAAGAAATCTAATAACAGAATAATTGAAAAGTAACCTTTTAAAATAATAAAAATTTTAAAACGAACAACTGCAGAGATATGGGCTGGAATTCCTGCCTGTCTCTTTTTTTTCAACAGAGAAGAGGAACAACAATGCGTTGACAGAAGATTTGGCTTAGCTTACTTTCGGTTTGATTCAATGCAGAAGATCTATCATAGGCTGGCAGTCAACTTCGATGCTTTTCACTTCGTAGTTTCCTCTAAAGTTCAATTCTTATTTTTCCAATTGTTGTTTTACGGATAATTTAGTAGATTTAAACGAATTATTTTACAAATATGGAGAGAGTAAATATCCGTGGAAAATTAATTAATCATTTTAATATATCCTTTTCCTATTTGTTGTATTTTTCCGCTGACAATAACGAATGAATCATAAAACTATTTTCATAAAAATTTTCTAGTTGAAAATATTTGATATATTAATAATTAAGTATATATGACATTTATTTTAAATTAACATTTATGTGAAAATATTGACCTGAATTGCGAGTATCTATCTTTCTGGTGATCGACGCCACAGATTTCGGGTTCGAGTCCCTGCGGTGTCATGGATGCTTGTAGTGGTTCGGAAACCCCTTTAAATGTAGGTCGCGGTCTGATAAGTTCATAAAGCGTTGTCTGGAGGTTTAGTCAGTTTTCAGCCCCCGTGGTTCCTCAATAGAGTGAAGTACATATTACCCTTAGCCATGAACAAGTCGCCTTCAACGGATTCTTGTGGACCTGGTGTAGACTTTCCTGCACTAGGGGGATTAGTAACAGCAATATTTGAAAATATTAAATGTAGAGGTTCCTGAAACTCTTCCCATTTCAAATCTAAAAATTTCTAACCAGAGAATTTTATCAATGTAATTTGCCCGTAATATATTAATGAATGATATTTAAAACAAGGAAAAAAACCTAACTTTATAATTGAAAGGTTACCTTTTAAATTGAAAATAAAAATTCAAAACTACAATATTTCAATTATCTTTCGCAGCATTCACTTAAAACTCACCGATTTAAAAACACTAGTTTTCCAAACTCTAGTCTTTATTTCAACCTTAAATACACATTTTAATTAAATGACTGTGAATATTTTGTTTGAAAAATGTAGTTTCATGATCAAAATGCGCTGCACCCTATAAATAGATAATTTATGTGTTCACTGTTAAACATTCTCATGGGCAATGATTCATTGCCTATGCTAACGTTTAGTATGAAAGAAAGTTATTATTTTGAAAGCACTGTACTTATAAGCGATTTCTGTTAAACTTTATTCATAGCAAATTGCTACGATTATTTTTTTTTTATTTATTACATGTTTATTTACGTTCAAAGTTAGAAACCACCAACTAAAGAATACTTTGTTGGCTTTCAAACAAAAAAAGACGAGTCTTAAATTGCAACAATGATAAAAAACTATTTTTCTAAGACATAACATTCAGAGAATCGCAGAGTAGGACACATAAACTACCCAAAAAGCATCAGTTAAGCATTAAGAATAATTAAGTGTTTCTATATTTTCATATTTAATTTCTTGCAACTGAAGAATATTTACTTTAATTCTTATCAGAAAGAACTGTTTAAATACGCAACATAAATATACGAAATGGTCTAATAAAAGATTTCACTGGTTCTTTATTAAATTACTTGGATATTAACTGGCTAAGTTTTAATTGTGTGTGGACTATTTCGGTTTCCTTAAGTACCATTTAATGAAACACTCTCTTGAGAAGATACTTTTAATTGGGAATATATGTTATTTCTCTCTTTTCTTCTGCTCCAACCGTCTGGGTTATTGCTGCATAAACTGTTGCCACGATAGTTTAATTTAGTTATGAAGGTTAAAAGAATAACTAGACATAAAGATCCTGATTATCTGCACAGTATTTAATAATGATATGAAAAATTAATTTTTGATAAATAAACAGTTATATAAACGTCCTGCATAAAAAGAAGTAGTTCCTTTTATTATTTTTATTTTATTATTTTTTTTTCTCTGAACATAAATGTTTTCCTTATTATTATTTAATTTGTCGAAGAAACTGTTTTTTGATTGCTGAATTTCTGTTCGCAAGTCAGGTTTCTAGCTTAATATTATAACTAAAGGTATTTCAAAAGGTTTTAATTTAATAAACATCACGATAAAAGGTATTAAATGTGAATTTAATTGTGTTTTTCCATGCAAGATAATAAGCGAAAAATTACTATTTTTCTGTCTGCATGAAAAGAATAACTTGCATAACCAAGTGATAAAAATCCAATACTAAACATCTCCACCGGTTGTGCATGTATCTGAATTGCGCTAGTACAAATGGGCATCATTCAAAATACATGCAGTTTAAAAAAAATATGTTATCTAACAGATTCACAATGGAGTTTATAAAAAATATATTACATCAAATACGTTTCTCTCTAATACGATAAAATAAAATAGTGTCTTACCAAGAAAGAAGTATTTAATTCGTTGCAGCTGGAACTGGGAAGTTGCAACATGAACTGGTTGCAACATTGCCACGACGGTTTAATTCAGTTATGAAGGTGAAAAGAATAAACATAACATAAGAAATCCTGATTATCTGCCTAGCATTTAATAATGCTAAGAAAATTAATTTTTAAGCAAAAAACAGTTATTCAAACGCCATGCATAAGAAAAACGAAGTTCCGCTTACTATTTACTATTGTGTTTACAATAAATTAATTATTATGCATATTTTTTTTCAAAATTGTTATAAAGGCTGAATGAAAATATGAAATGCAATGCCATGTAATTTGGCATTATATTATTTTTTTCTCTGAGCATAAATATTTTTTCTTATTATTATGCAATTTGTCGGCGATTTTTTTTTATTCCTGAATCTGTATGAGGAACTGAAGTTTCTACCTTAGTACTATAACTAAAGGTATAGCAGAACGTTTCACATTAATAAACATGAAGAGAAAGATAAATGAAATTTGGCTTTAATTATGTTTTTTTGTGCAAGTTAATAGGGATTTTTTTTTTTGTAAAAATACCAACTTGCATAACCAAATGCTTAAAGGACAATACTAAATATTTCCGTATGCTGAACATGCCACTGAATTGTGCTGGTTCAATTTGCAACTTTTAATGCAGTTTAAAAAAACTTTTTTTTTTTATGTAACACTCACAACAGAATTTATAAAAAAAACATATATCACATCATACAAGTTTTCATCTGTTTAGGCATAAACTTTATCAAATTCCATGCATCATCTTAAGGCAACACAAATATTTCCTACTTAAAATAAAATGCTTTGTTATTTAATGCAGAAAAACACGTAGTTAAATTTAGGCTAAAGTAGAGATAATCATGATTAAATGATTTGAAATTTTTATTTTAACTTTTTCACTTATTTCATCGTTATAATAAATACTTTCCTTCTGCAAGAAATTTAATGGAACATAATTTTTTCTGACATAAAAAATCGTATAAAAAATGAATGAAATCTGACATAAAAAATGACATCGCCAAATAAAGAATCCTTCATGTTAATTCATACCGTCCCTTAATTTTATCAAACTAACCAATAACAAGTTATATTTTTCTAACAGGTGTTGCGAACAAAGCACAAAATTCTTCATTAAATTGGTGATTGTTAAGAACAACAGCAGCATTTCATCCAAGCATTTCCAGTTTCTAGCATTTGTTAATTCTCTTAAATCTTGGGTAACTTGACATTGGTTTTTCTGCAGGGCTTTATTACTGCAAATTAGTACAGGATTCGATTTTCCACCAGATTTGTTGAAGCACCAACAAATGCCTTTTTCTTCCCACCTCACATAAGAAGCAATTATTTCCGCGACACCTGTTACCGATAAGCTACGATTTTATTGTTGTTATTGCTTGGTGCATAGTGCCATTTCCACTATGCGCAAGAAGAATAGATGATAATGCACGCTATTAACACTTCTACACTCCTTTATGCATACTGCGTAAATAAAGATGGATGGTTCAAATAATTGTTTAATATCTTAATTAGTCATTATTTTAATGTATGGTTTCCGAGTAATTTCTTTACTAAAATTGAATTATTACATAAAAAATATTAAAACATTTTTATTCTGTATAATTTACAGAAATTCCAAACATTCAGTTAGCCATTCTGATTAAACATTTGAATCTGAACTATAATCATCTGAGTCGATGTAAAAGTTGATGAGTACCAATATCCAAGTATCCAAAGTACAAAATGCCAAAGTTTTCAATGAATGCAATATAAAAGCTATTAATGAAATAATTAATTAATATATTTATATTTCATTTTGAGATATTTTTTTTTCTATTATTAATAGGTCAGTGATAAAAATAGACCTATTGAGCTTTTAAAAAGGATCACGCTTTATTTTGTTGAGCCCTAAGATAGAATCGTGGGTAAGAGCCTGAATGCAGAAATTTAGTTATATTTTAGTCAATTTGTTGGCGAATACTTAACGAACAACATTCAAAACTACATTAGATTTTCAAAGTTAACCTTTTAAAAAGTTAATCTACACCCCCGGAGGCTTTTAAAGTTTTGAATCGACACATTATGTAAATTTAAGTGTAAGTTAAGATCATAAACGTTTTGGAATTGCTTCGTAAAGGGAAACCTTATTTTCCAGCTAAATAACCTTTCTTTTTTTCAATTCTTGAAAAAATATTTTGCGTACTAGTTATTTAAAAGGGAATATCAAAAGAATAAAAAAGCACTCTATAAACTGTGCTATGGGTATATTTTCCAACTACGAGTCACTTCCGTTACTTCGTTTAATTTTCTGATGATTTGATTATCTCGTCATTTGAACATATTATGTGATGAAAGGAGGTAAATAAAGTCTTTAACTCCTGTTTGTATTAAAAGAGATTTTTTTCCATCTTAACACTCATCTAAATTAACTGGGAACGTTATTTATTTGCAAGCAATTTGCTTTTGGAGCTGTTTGACTCGGAAACATTAATCGAATTAAGGCGATTTGTATTTCAACAGCAACGAAACATTTTTTAATCCGAATTCGCTTACCATTAATTTTATTTATCTCACAACATTAGTTTGATGTTTTTTTTTTATGTTATTACAGCTTTTTATTTGCTAAATTAACGAAGAAGCAAGAACTTGGGCGAATATTGTATCCTAAAAGAGATACATTTTGCTTCAAATAATATCTAAATTTTTCAGTAGGCTAAGAAGGCAGAAACTAATTTTTTATGAAGAGAAATAAATTGTTTTTATGTTTTTATAATTGAACTCGCTTTTAAACATTCTCAAAATATTTTTAACCGTAAAGCGTTTCATTACCTCGAACTTATACAAAAAATTACTTGTAAAGCAATGTAAATAATTCAAAACTTGATGTTTGCTCTCGGGCGTAAATGTTTCCTGCCTCACGTTAAATTAATTTTTATTTATTGCTTGCAATTTTATAGTAAAATATTATTGAATGTCATAGACGGTTACTTATGGTAACATTATTTTATAATTAAGGAACATTTATTAATCAATATGCAATATCAAGACTATAACGATGAGTTGCCCTTCCTTATGTGAAAAGGAGAAATGACGTCAGAAAGGAATTAAACGATTCTGCCTAAACTATGGTTACATATTTGAGAAATTAGGATACTTTCAATTTCGTAGATGCAACTTACCATGTCAGACACCCAGTGGAAATTTTCACTGCATTAAGATATTAAATAAAGTACCCGCAACAGCATACTTTATTAAGATTTATCTCTAGGTCTCTCATAGTAATAAGTGGAGCTGTGAGTTCAAGAACACATATATATCCATCCTCTATATCGATACGTATCACTATAAATCAGTAACACATGTTTTTCTTCAAAATTCATTACGTTGGCTTTAAATGCAACTCTGCAAATTCTGTCTAAGAAAAGTTACACAAATATGAGACGAATTCCTTCACCCAATCGAATCTGATTCGCGTAACTTCCGCGACACCCGATCTTTTGTCGAAGATGCGCGACTCAGCAGATGAGCAGATTAAACTCAAAAATCCCTTCTTAATACTCCGGGTGCAACGTCAGTGAAACTCGTCTTTACTTCCAAACGAGAAGAACATTAGAAAACCGCTGCTCCCGTTTCCCCTTCATTTTATTGAACCGAAACCCTCTCAGTCTTATAATGATGCTTTCGGGGGAAAGGATTAACTGAAATGAGTCGAATGTATTCACTCAAGTCTCATAAGTTTAGGGGATTTCAACGAAAGGATAATTTATGGAAATCTATACACGGAATCGAATGCATTTGATAGAACAAACAAAAACTCAAATAATACATTCGATATAAGTCACACTGCCTTTCAAAGCCTTTATAGTTCCTTAACGGATTTTCCTGAGTATACTTGTAACTTATATTTGTAACTTTTTTTAAACACCCTAGTTAACTCGTGCAGGAATCAGTTTTTAATTGTGTACTAAAAGGAGTACATTTGGGCTACAACACTATATTCTAAAGCGAACTAACTTATGAAATTGTACGTCTGGGAATGTCTGTTCTATCATCATTTCAGGCTACAAAATTTTTTCTCAAACTGTTGAACCGAATACGTGTTTTTTATTTTTCTCTGACGACTTAAAGTCCATTGTGCGATTCGTTGAAAATCAAAAGCAGGTTAACGAATAAATGACGAACATTCAAAACTCTGAAATAATCAAGCATCATCTAAACAAACAGAGAGTCAACAAACCATTCCAAAACATGATTAGTTCATTTCGAATCGTTCGAAAACAGAACGAATATCTTTAAGACGATTTTATTGAAAGAGACGTTTTGTTGTGGCAGGAAGAAAAAGAACGTAGCTAATTTCTTGTTCCACGCTTCGCCAAATCCAGGAAAACAGCAGTAATTAACTTTCGCAAGGACATCTCAGTTATTAATAGTTGCTCTAATCGATTTGGCGCCTGTACGAAACAGATTCATATTTTTTTGGTTATGTGTGTGCAGAGTTATCTTGCGAAATCCAGAAATGCCTAAAATAACTCCATTGTTGGAAGGTGTAGTGACCGGACAAAGCATTTGGAGATTGTTCAAGGCGATAGAGATAAAAGGAATTATTAAAGAAGGTGCAAAAAACATTGCTGTAAAAAAATTGTAACATTTTGTAAACTTATTTACTTAAAATATAAAAGTTTACGTGCGTAACTAGTAGGTATTCTTCGTAAGGTTTCTGAAGTAAAGAATCGTCTTATAAAGATTTTATGTGACACCTCAGTTGTATTTTACAATTTATTTGAAATGTAACGTCTATTTTTCGCATAAGTTTATGCGCTAAATTTGTTCGTTTTTTCTTTTATTAAGATCTGAATTTTGAATATTATTTTAAAATGGATAATATTGTCGTTGCTGTTTTGGAACAAGACAAGCAAGACAGCAGTTCGGGGGGCATTTGTTTGCTGTGCAACAAACCGCTGTTCTGAGATGTTTTCCACCAGAACAGAAGAGATGTTACAGATTCAGTGTCATTCAGGTTATACTCAGAAAATCCTGACTCTTGTTTCAGTGGCAAGGCTTGCTCCATGTGAGCATTAGGGCTTATGTTCAATACGCTGACGGCATTGTTGTGTGTTTCAAAAGATGAGGAGAATGTATGACGTTTGTGATGTTCAGCATCTTGCCTCCTGAGTCGAACTACCTGCTGGGAGTTTTTCAGTTCTTTCTTCCATCCGATAAGCAAATGCAGGTAGTTTCCCCTGAAATTCCTCGCGGAAAGCACTGCCTTCCTCCTTCAGCGTCAAAGAGTGAAGTCAGACATTCTACGGGGCTCCATTGCAACAGAAGCTGTCCCCTTTTCCTAAATACATGAGTTGATTACGCATGGAGTGTCCATCCCGCACTACAGGATACTGAGGATTAGATACATCCACACCCACACATAAAATGCTTGCTACAGAACACCCCTCACACTATCCTAGCGTCACTCACTACCGATAATTATAAATGGAACCATGAAAAGTTAGAAAGCATGGCAAAAATTAGAAAGTATGCATAACTAAGATATAGAAGATATAGTTATCTTGGTTGTGCATGCTTTTAAAATTGAATATATATAATTAAACAAAAATATAATTTAATTTTTTTTTAAAAAATAAAATGCAATACATCTAAATCCTAACTATTTAAGATGATTTTTTTAAAAATATATTAATTCAATTTAGCCAAAAATCAATTATTCCTGATGCATACTAATTGATCAGAAAAATTTTGTGTGCAGATATTTTAAATTGCATTGTTCGCTGCTATAAAAGAGTATGCTTACACACATTGACTAATCTACATTGACACATGACTACAACATTGACTCAATCTTAGCAAATCAAATCAACAGCATTTTCTAACTTTTGCAGGGAAGGTATAGTAAAAATGGTTTCTCTGGCATTTTCTGTTTTGATTTCTTCCCTTTTAGGAAACTTCTAATGAGATTTCGAATCCACCCCTGCCCCACCCCCGTGGAGTCTGTAAAAAGACACTTTTAAAGAAAAGTTTCGTCTGAGATCTTAAACACAGAATCGCCTCTGGGATGCTAACGGAATGAAGTATGCTGTGCAAACACAATGACAGTTGAGTCTCGCTGGAGCAAAAGATCTCAAAGATTGTTATTATTGCCTCTGAATGACCAAGGGGATTCGATGGAATTTGGAGACACATTGTAACTTTTGGTGATGTTTGGAAATGAAGTTCCTTGTTTTTCACTTCATTTAACATATGCTTTATTATTTGCATTCAATTATTTTATTGATAGATTATATTGGATATTTTATTAAACAAATGGGAACTGAGTCGGCAAGATGGTGAGCATATTTATTTTCCAATTCGGGGGAGATCTGTTCCAAACCCAATGAGAGCCGAATTCTCATGTCTATGGTAAGGGCGGTAAATCTGTCGACCAGAGTTTGAATGATTAAGGAGAAATACACTATTACTCTTCAATCCCCCAAAAGGGAATTCTGTCCCTTGAATGTGCCCCTAGAATTAGATGTTCCCCCAAATAAGAGGAAACTTTCGAATACACTATCGTGAAACCTACTTAAGAGGAAATAGGATATATCTCAGCCATGTGCATTTATTGAGAATTTGATTAGTGGTATTTATTGTAAGGAATTGTTATTAAAGGTGTTCTATATAATGATTAGGTGTTGACACTGTTATACGTCTCCACCTCCATCCGTGAGTAGACTACTCACGTGATGTCCATCCAGCGCTGCAGGACACTGAGGATAAGTTCCATTTCAAAGAGACGTCGTTTTCTAACAAATAATTTTATTCGCTAATATTTGAACAATTGAAATTCGTCAAAAATTCAATTTCAGTCAAAGTTTTTAAAATTTGGAAATACTTCAACTATTGAGGTAATTAATTGAAAATTCCCAGTTTAAAATGTTTTTAACGTCTGATAAGTATATTTGCGTCCAACTTTTAAATAATAATAACATAAAAGCTACACTTACTATAGAAACTATTATAGTAAGTAGTCACTACTTACCGTAATTACACAAATATAAATCTAATAATTTTAAAATTTTCTAAATCCCACAATCATTTACGTATTTAAACGATACATAATAATTCTTCAATAAAGATCGACTAAAGATTCTTCTAAACGATTGACTGAAGTCTTTTGTGCTTGTTCCTCTGAAAAGAAGTCCCCAAACTTAATTCTCCGTGACGCTTCTTGTTACATTCGATTAGAATATAAAAGACGGCAGTGAACTGGAGAAAAAAATATTTAACATCCCGTTGACTGAATCAACCATGCGTAGAGCACACGAAGGATTAAAAGACCTTCCTACCAACCACAATCCATCGTGGGTTTGAATACTCGAGGAATTTTCTGAAAAATCCTAGAAATGCTTTTTTTTTCTTTTCCAAACTTCCCGGAAAGAGATTAGATTTGACGTGGCGAAAAATAAAAGGAAACTCGCATCAAAAGAATCTTCAGGAAAAGAAGATGAAAAATGAACTGTAAAAAAACGCGAACTGGTAAAAACCAAAGATTGAATTTCTTTATTCTGTGGATAGCGATCATATCTTTTGTGGATTGGACCGCCTACAAGAGGAGAATCGAATGGGATGCCCATTCAGTGGAGTGAGTCAACGCTGCTGCAGAGATATGGGCTGGAATTCCGCCTGTCTCTCTTTTACAACAAAGAAGAGGAACATCAATGCGTTGACAAAAGATTTGGCTAACATGCTTTAGGTTTGATTCAACTACAGAAGTTTTATCATAGGTTGGCAGTCAACCTCAATGCTTTTCATTTTGTTTATGTCTCTCCGGTGATTTTTTTTCTTCCGATTGTTGTTTTACGGATAATTTAGTAGATTTTACTGAATTATTTTTCAAAAGTGGCCAGTAAAAATGAGGGGAAAATTGATTAATCATTGTAAAATTTATTGATAGTCGTTGTATTTTGTTCACTGATAATAACGGTTGTATCATAAACTATTTTCATAAAAAAGTTCTAGTTGAAAATATTTGATATATTAATAACTGAATATGTATAACATTTATTTTAAATTATTAAAAACAGGGGTTCCTAAAACTTTTCTCCTTTGAAATTTAAAATTTTCCAGTAGAGAACTACAATCAATGTAAATTGTCCGTAATTTATTAATGAATAATGTTTAAAAAATTTTTAAAAATAAGAAGGAAGCTAATGACAGGATAATTGAAAGTAAACCTTTTAAAATAATAAAAATTTTAAAAGAGAAATTTTTCAAATCTCTTTCGTGGCATCGACTTAATCACCGATTTAAGATACAATACTTTTCCAAACTCTATCCTATAGTATATTTTCCCCCTATATAGATTTTTTAATTAAATGACTATGACTATTTTGTTTTGAAAGATGTAATTTAAATATCAAAATGCCCTCCCCCTTATAAATTGACAACTTATGCGTTGTTAAACATTCTCAGCACCATTGATTCATTGCCTATGATAATGTTTAGCATGAAAAGAAGTAATTATTTTGAAAGCATTTTACTTATGAGGATTTTATTCATGTCAGTTAAACCTTATTTATAGCAAATTCCTCCCCTAATGTTTTCGATTATTAAATTTTTTTTTTTTGTTAGTTTTCCAGTTTGTAAACACTAGAAAATGAATGCTTTGTTTACTTTCAAAAATTGTACGAAAACAAAACGAATTTTAAATTGAAACAATGAAAAAAAATCAATTTCTTTATGACATAACATTCAGAGAATCACAGAATACGACAAATAAACTGCTCAACAAGCATTAAATCAACATTTAAGAGTAATTAAATGCTACTATATGTTCATATTTAATTTCTTGCAACTAAAGAACATTTACATTTTTCTCATCAGAAAGAAAACATTAAATACACAACATATTTACACGAATTGGTCTAATAAAAGATTTTAATAGTTCTTTATTAAATTACTTAGATATTAACTGGCTAAGTTTTAATTGTGTGGACTATTTCTGTTTCCTTAAGTGCCATTTAGTGGAACTCTTTCTTGAAAGGATACTTGCTAATTGGGAATATATGTAATGGCTTCTCTTTTCTTCAGCTCCAACCATCAGGAAAGTTGCTACACAAACGATTGCCAGGATGGTTTAATCAGTTATGAAGGTTAAAAGAATAAACTAGACATAAAGATCCTGATTATCTGCACAGTATTTAATAATGCTATGAAAAATTAATTTTTGATAAATAAACAGTTATATAAACGTCATGCATAAAAAATGAAGTAGTTCCTTTTATTATTTTTATTTAATTATTTGTTTTCTCTGAACATATTTTTTTTTATTATTATTATTTAATTTGTCGAAGAAACTGTTTTTCGATTCCTGAATTTCTATTCGCAAATCAGGTTTCTACCTTAATAATTAACTAAAGGTATATCAAAAGGCTATGAAAAATTAATTTTTGATAAATAAACAGTTATATAAACGTGTTGCATTAAAAAATGAAGTAGTTCCTTTTATTATTTTTTTTCTCTGAACATAAATTATTTCCTTATTATTTAATTTGTGTAATAAACTGTTTTATGATTCCTGAATTTCTATTCGCAAGTCAGGTTTCAGCTTAATAATATAACTAAAGGTATATCAAAAGGTTTTAATTTAATAAACATCACGATAAAAGGTATTAAATGTGAATTTAATTATGTTTTTCCATGTAAGATAATAAGCGAATAATTACTATTTTTCTGTAATCATTACCAAATTGCATAACCAAGTGATAAAAATCCAATACTAAACATCTCCACCGGTTGTGCATGCGTCTGAATTGTGCTAGTTAAATTTGCATTATTCATAATACATGCAGTTCAAAAAAAAATATGTTATCTGACAGATTCACAATACAGTTTATAAAAAATATATTACATCAAATACGTTTCTCTCTAATACGATAAAATAAAATAGTGTCTTATAAAGAAAGAAGTTTTAATTCTTTGCACCTGGAACTTGGAAGTTGCAACATGAACTGGTTGCAACATTGCCACGACGGTTTAATTCAGTTATGAAGGTGAAAAGAATAAAATAACATAAGAAATCCTGATTATCTGCCTAGCATTTAATAATGCTACGAAAATTAATTTTTAAGCAAAAAACTGTTATTCAAACGCCATGCCTAAGAAAAACGAAGTTCCGCTTACTATTTACTACTGTGTTTACAATAAATTAATTATTATGAATATTTTTTTTCAAAATTGCATTAAGGCTGAATGAAAATATTAAAAGCAATGCCATGTAATTTGGCACTATATTATTTTTTTTCTCTGAAAAAAAATATTTTTTCTTATTATTATGTAATTTGTCGACGAATTATTTTTTTTTTTATTCCTGAATCTGTATGAGCAACTCAAGTTTCTAGCTTAGTAGTATAACTAAAGGTATAGCAAAACGTTTTACATTAATAAACATGAAGAGAAAAATAAATGGTATTTGGCCTTAATTATGTTTTTCTGTGCAAGTTAATAGGGATTTTTTTTTTTTTTTGTAAAAATACCAACTTGCATAACCAAATGCTTAAAGTACAATACTAAACATCTCCGTATGCTGAACATGCCTCTGAATTGTGCTAGTTCAATTTGCATCATTTAATGCAGTTTAAAATTTTTTTATTTTTTTTATCTAGTACTCCCAATAGAATTTATAAAAATATATCGTTAAAATATATAGTTTTCATCTGTGTTGGCATGAACTTTATCAAATTCCATGCAACATCTTAAGGCAAAATAAATATTTCCTACTTAAAATAAAATGCTTTGTTATTTAATTCAGAAAAACACATAGTTAAATTTTGGTTAAAGAAAAGATAATCTTGATTAAGTAATTTGAAATTTTTATTTTAATTATTATTTATTATTTCATCGTTATAATAAATACTTTCATTCTGCAAGAAATTTAATGGAACATACTTTTTTCTGTAGCAAATTTGACATCACCAAATAAGGAATCCTTCATGTTAATTCACACCGTCCCTTAATTTTATCAAACCAACCAATAACAAATTATATTTTTCTAACAGATGTTGCGAACAAAACACAAAATTCTTCTTTAAATTGGTGATTGTTAAGAATAACAGCGACATTTCATTCAAGTGAAAAATAGTCCATAAATATTTCCAGTTTCTAGCTTTTGTTAATTCTCTTAAATCTTGGGTAACTTGACACTGGTAGTACAGGACAAATTAGTACAGGATTCGATTTTCCACCAGTTTTGTTTTACAGCAAACACCAACAAATGCCTTTTTCTTCAGACCGTACATAAGAAGCAATTATTTCCGCCACAGCTATTACAGATAAGCTATGATTTCATTGTTGTTATTGCTTGGTGCATAGTGCCATTTGCACTATGCGCAAGAAGAATAGATGATAATGCACACTATTAAAACTTCTACACTCCTTTATGCATACTACGTAAATAAAGATGGATGGTTCAAGGAATTGTTTAATATATTAATTAATCATTTTTTGTAATGTATGGTTTCTGAGTAATTATCTTTACTAAAATTGAATTGTTACATAAAAATATTAAAACATTTTTATTCTGTATAATTTACAGAAATTCAAAAATACAATTAGCTATTCTGATTAAACATTTGAATCTGAACTATAATCCTCTGAATCATGTAAAAGTTGATGAGTACCAATATCCAAGTATCCAAAGTACAAAATGCCAAAGTTTTCAATGAATGCAATATAAAAGTTAACAAAACAATTTGTATTTAACGAAGCTCCTTGGCTACAAGATAGCCGCAAGCCTCTATCAGGGAAAAACATCAGATTAGGAGATAAATGCAGTACATGAGATAGCAGCAAGATAGAAAAAGAAAATTGTTCTTTGTGGTGGCGATTTCTTTCTTGAGCATTGGTGATGCTGAGGATTTAGCATGGTGGCAGCTGCAGGCTACTATCCTGGAAAAACTTCAAGATGAGAAAAAATATACTGTGCATGAAACAGCAAAGTATATAAAAGTTATTAATGAAATAATTAATTAATATATGCATATTTCACTTTGAGATATTTTTTTCTATTACTAATAGGTCAGTGATAGAAATAGACCTATTGAGCTTTTAAAAAGGATCACGCTTTATTTTGTTGAGCCCTAAGATAGAGTCATGGGTAAGAGCCTGAATGCAGAAATTTAGTTACATTTTATTCAATTTCTTGGCGAATACTTAACGAACAACATTCAAAACTACATTAGCTTTTCAAAGTTAACATTTTAAAGTTAATCCACACCCCAGGAGTCTTTTAAAGTTTTTAATCGACACATTACGTAAATTTAAGTGTATCTTTAACCTAACTAACCATTTCTTTTTTTCAATTCTTCAAAAAATATTTTGCGTACTAATTATTTAAAAGGGAATATCAAAAGAATAAAAAAAAAAAATATTCTATAAACTGTGCTATGTTTATATTTTCCAACTACGAGTCATTTCCGTTACTTCATTTAATTATCTGATCATTTGATTATCTCATGATTTGAATATATTATGTGATGAAAGAAGGTAAATAAATTCCTCAAGTCCTGTTTATATTGAATGAGATTTTTTTCATCTTAATGCTCATCTAAATTAGATGGAAACGTTATTTATTTGCAAGCAATTTGCTTTTGGAGCTGTTTGACTCGGAAACATTAATCAAATTAAGGCAATTTGCATTTCAACAGCAACGAAACGTTTTTTTAATCAGAACTCACGTACGTCTAATTGATTTTATCTCAAAACCTTTGTTTAATGTAATTATAGCTTTTTATTCTCTAAATTAAACAAGAAGCCAACACTTGGTTGAATAGTGTATCTTTTATACTAACTATAAAGTTAGATACATTTTGTTTCAAATAAGTATCTAACTTTTTCACTAGGCTCAAAAGGCAGGAGCAATGTCTTTATGAAAAGATAAAAATTGGTTTTATGTTGTTATAATTAAATTCGCTTTTAAACTCTCTCAAAATATTTTTAATCGTAAAATGATTTATTAACTTGAAATATATACAAAAATATTAATTACAAAGGAATGTAGATAATATTAGAACTCGAGGTTCACTCATTGTCGTCAATGTTTCTTGCCTCATGTTAAATTGATTTTTATTTATTACTTGTAATTTTGTCATAAAACATCATTGAGAGATATACACGGTTACTTTAGGTAGTATTTTCAGACAATGATTTAATCAATCAAAATCAACAGATTATAAGAACTAACAATCACTTATAAGGTTAACTTAAGATTATAAGAACTATAAGATTAACAGAAACATTTATAGATGGAATATGGACCATATTGTGGGTTGTTACATCGTGATAAGTGATATACCATGAATTTAGAAATGTCTACTCTAAGGAGGAGGGAGAGAAGCTGACCCCTCCTTTGACGGATTGTCTGAGTTATGTTTTTGGTGAAGGAGGGTGAGAGTTCTGTGGCCTATTAGAAGTGTTTTTTTTTTTTTTTTCTGAAGTGATTGAATAGGCCGGTGTTTTCCACATGTTTTCAAATTGCGCTTCTTGGGTTTCGTAACTCACGCCGTTTGATAGTAACGGTCTTCCGCAGATCAGATGTTTAGATTCTTTGTAGACTCGAGAAATCTAAAAACCTCCGCACTTGGAGTGAACTGCACTTGTGTATCTAATTATTTATATCTTTATTTTTCATTTTTCACTTCTTTATTTTTCATATATATATATATATATATATAATAATGTACAGAATTTTTAAAATTTTAAATGAACCTAAAAGTGGCCCTATTCTTGAAGCCGTTATAAATCTAGTATAGGCCGAGACATTACAATCTGTATCAATCTCTCTCTTATACACTGAAGTGACAAAAGTCATGGGATAGCAATATGCAAATTTTCAGATGGCAGTAGCATCGCGTAGAACAGGTATAAATGCGCAGTGCTTTCACAGAGCTTTAATTTCTGTTCAAGTTATTCATGTGAAGAGGTTTTGACGTGATGATGACCGCACGACGGGAATTAACAGACTTTGAACGCGGAATGTTAGTTGGAGCTAGACGCATGGGTCATGCCATTTCGGAAATCGTTAGGGAATTCAACATTCCCAGATCAAGAGTGCGCCGAGAGTATGAAATTTCAGGCATAACATCCCACCATGGATAACGCAGTGGTCGACCGCAGCAGTGGTCTGCAAACAGTCGTAAATTCTAACAGACAAGCAACACTGCGTCAAATAACCGCAGAAATCAATGTGGGACGTACAAAGTCTGTTAGAACTGTGCGGAGAAATTTGGCTTTCTTGGGCTATTCCAGCAGAAGACCGACTCGAGTGCCTTTACTGATAGAACGACATCGTTTGCAGCGACTCTCGTGGGCACGTGAGCATATCGGTTGGTCCCTAGATGAATAGAAAACCGTGGCCTGGTCCAATGAGTCACGATTTCAGTTGGTAAGAGCTGATGGTAGGGTTCGAGTGTGGCGCAGACCCCACGAAGCCATGGACCCAAACTGTCAGCAAGGCACTGTTCAAGCTGGTGGTGGCTCCGTAATGGTGTGGGCTGTTTTTTCATGGCATGGACTTGGTCCTCTGGTGCTACTGGACCGAACATTGACTGGAAATGCTTATGTTCAGCTACTTGGAGATCACTTGCAGCCATTCATGGACTTCATGTACTCAAGCAACGATGGGATTTTTATGGATGACAATGCGCCATGTCGCCGGGCCTCAACTGTTCGCGATTGGTTTGAATAACATTCTGGGCAATTCCAACGAATGATCTGGCCACCTAGGTCGCCCGACATGAATCCCATCGAGCATTTATGGGACATCATCGAGAGGTCTGTTCGTGTCAAAAATCCGGCACCATCAACGCTTTCACAATTATGGACGTCTATCGAGACAGCAGGGCTCAATATTCCTGGAGAAGACTTCCAACGACTTGTTGAGTCCATGCCACGTCGAGTTGCTGCACTTCGCCGGGCGTAAGGAGGGCCGACACGACATTAAGAGGTATCCCATGACTTTTCTCACTTCAGTGTATATATTTATATATATATCTTCTATATCAATAAAACGTGTTTTACTTAAAACTTCATTTCATCGGATTTAAATACCCCTCTACATAATTCTGTCTAAGAATAGCTACACAAAATATGAGATGAATTCATTCACCCAATCGAATTTGTTCCGCTAAATCTTCCGCGACACCCGATCTTTCGTCGAAGATGCTTGACTCAGCAGATGAGCAGATTACCCTCAAAAATCCTTCCTTATGCTCCGGGTGCAAGGTAAGCGAAACGCGTCGTACTTAGAAACGAGAAGGACATTAGAAGACCGCTGCTCCCGTTTCCTCCCTCATTTAATTCAACCGAAACCCTTTCTATCTTAAAATGATACTTACGGGGGGGGGGGGAATTAACTGAGAAGAGTCAATTGTCTTCAGTCAGGTCTCATAAGTTTAGGGGGTTTTAGCGAAAGGGTAGTTTATGGAGATCCATACACGGAATCGAATGCAATTGATTAAAAAAAATCATTGCTAAATGAGTAAGAAAGGATAATGTATTTCAAAACCTATATAGTTACTTAACATATCATTCCGTGAGTACTTGTAATTTATATTTGTATTTTTTTTTTTTTTTTTTTTTTTTGAAAACATTCCTGAGTTAACTCGCGCGAAAATCATTTTTAATTCTGTATTAAAAAGGTTACTTTGGGCTACCTCGTATTATTCTAAGCAATCACACACTCGTGATATTTTACGTCCGGAAACATCCGTTCTATCACCTAAGGATAATGTATTTCAAGGCTAAGAATCTAAGGATAGTTCTTAGACGAGTTATAAGGATAATTTATTTCAAAGCCATATACTTCCATAGCCAAATTCATATACTTCCTTAACGAACCGTTCCGAGTATACTTGTAACATATATTTGTAACTTTTTTTAAACACACCGAGTTAATTTGTGTAGGACTGCGTTTTTAACTGTGTACTAAAAGGAGTATTTTTGGGATACATCATTATATTTTAAAGCGAATTAACTCATGATATTGTAAGTCTGGCAACATCTATTCTGTCACGATTGCATTTGTCCTCCAGTACCCAAAAGATGAGCGTAGGACTGCGTATTGATTGATTAGAGCTGTGGCTTTCAAAAGTGCGTCCTAGAAGATATCTGTTTGTGCCCTGTAGTATTTCAGAGGAATATGTGTCCAGATATATAATTAAATATAGTTACTCATTTCTTTTGTCAGTTTTATTATTCTTAAAATCATTCGTTGAAAACAAATAACCTATCTGGTTACTTTTTGTCTCTTTTTTTCACATAAACAGTCGCCAAATAGCAAAAATGCGTAAAAACTGTTTCTGAGAAACAAGAACCGATATCTTCCACGGTTGACTACCAGGAGCCCTGGCGTCTGTGTACTGGCGTAAAAAATGTTTCATTGCAGTTTCTGAGACCCCAAAGTCTATAAGTAGTTATCTGTTTAGTTGACCATATAAAATTGTGTGACTTTGGTAGCGGATGTCTATTTCTCAGTAATTTGTGTATATTGAGCTCACAATTATGTGTAGATTTTTAAATGTGTTCCGATTTCAAATAGTTTGAGAACCACTGGCTTAGGGGTTAGCTCCTACGCTAGTGCTAACCCCACACCAAGTATTGATGTTTGTTCTGATTAGCCATTGCCGCAATGTAAACATACAATGCCTGTGAACGGTTGGGGTTTGAAGTTGATTGACGAGAAAAAGTTCAGTGGAAAAAAAAGCATAGTAATCACAGCACTGGCCAAACGCATGGCATTGCAAGACTATCATAGAAACCAAGTTAAATTTGTAATTTTAATTCTTGTTTTCAAGTGTAATATAACCATACATTGTCTTTCGAGGAACCACCAGAAAACACTAAATGATCTATTAGGCACCATTTAGGAGATATAATAGCCTATCCTTGTTCTATAGGCTTCGCAGATTGACAAAATTTAAAGTATCAATTGATTAACAGAAAGGATTCTTCATTGATTACTAGAAAGGATATAAAGAAAGCAATGCAAACAAACCTATTATATGGAAATTGCCAAAATTTGAAGACAACTTTCCACAGAAAAGAGAATAATGAAATAATGAACATGCAAGAATTGAATACAAACCAAAATAAATTTTATTTTGGCATTTTCCAAATTGCTGCTATCTACAAATTTGAAATCGTTGAACAGAACGAGTCTTCTTTATCTTTTTCTGGCAAAACGAATTTAAATTCAGGATGTGATTCGTTGAAAATTAAAGTCAAGTCAATCAATAAATGACACATATACAAAACGCTGGAATAAATCAAGCATCATCTAAGCAAACAACAAGTCAACAAACCATTCTAAAACAGGATTCGTTCATTTCGAATCGTCCGTTAAGAGAACGAATATCTTTAACGATGATCTTATTGAAAGAGACGTTTTGTTGTCCAGGAAGAAAAAGAACGCAGCTAATTTCTGTTCCATGCTTCGCCAAATCCAGGAAAACAGCAGCAATTAACATTCGCAAGGACTCCGCATCCGTGTTATTAATAGTTGCTCTAATCCATTTGGCCCTCTTGTAGAAAACAGATTCTTACTTCTTTTTTTCTGTTGTCTGTGCACAGTTATCTTGCGAAACCCAGAAATGCCCAAAATAAATCTATTGTTGGAAGGTTTAGTGAACGGATAAAGCTTTTGGAGATTGTTCAAGCCGATAGAGATAAGAAGAATTATTGAACAAGGTGCAAAAAAAAATAACTGTAAAAAATGTAAAAGTTTTCTAAACTTCTTTACTGAAAACATAATAAGTTATGTGCTTAATTATTGGGTATTCTTCGCAAGGTTTCTTAAGAGAGGATTCGTCTTAAATGGATTTATTTAACACTTCAATGTAGTTATTTTATGGATAACATAAATATTGTTTGTTTATAATTTATTTGAATTAAAACTTATATTTATTCACATAGTTATATTTTTTATGTTTGTTCGTTTAATTCTTTTTTAATATCTGAATTTTAAAGATTTTCCAGAATTCATTCTTTCAGGGTCATTCTTTGAACAGATAGGATTCGCACACGGTAAGGGCTAGTGAGCATCCTATACACCCTGCAAACGTACACACATAAAATACACTCATGTCCATAAATTAAGGATAATGAAGCTCAGGCAAAGAAAGAAACAGAAGCAAAACAAATTTGACTTATTTGTAAAGTCTATTTATTAAACAAAAGGTAAAGAGCAAAAAAGATGCTATATGTTTGACATAATTAATAAAAATTGCGATTTTTACTCCCTGGAGGAAATTTCAAAAAAGCACCTATTTACAAAAAAAACAGTATAACATGGTTAGTATGATGGTTAATATGGAGTATGTCTCCCGGACGATGCAGTACATACTTTACAACGCCTAGGCATGCTGAGTATCAAATTATCAATCTGATCTTGGGGAATATTACACCACTCATCATGTAATGCCCTCCGAAGTTCCGGTTGACAGGTGGGAGGGCGTTGACGGGCTGAATTTCTTCGGCCAAGCATATTCCACACATGCTCTATTGGATTCAAGTCCGGTGAAAATGCCGGCCAATCCATACGGGTAATATCCTCCAATTGAAGGCATTCGTCTACAATGTTTGCACGGTGAGGACGGGCGTTGTCATCCATAAACAGAAATTCAGCATCCATGGCGCCCCGAAACAAACATACATGTTGTTCCAGATTGACATCCCGATAGATGTGGCCTGTCATCGTTACACTCTGAACATGCAGGTCAGTTCTGGAACCAAGAATAATTCCTCCCCAAACGAGCCATCCTGCACCACCGTAACGGTGTCGTTCAATGGTTTTCTCTTGGTGGTAACGGGTACCTGGCGCTCTCCATATGAAAGTCCGGCGAGATTCGGACTGCAAACTAAACCTGGACTCGTCGGAAAACATCACACAAAACCTCTGTTGCGGTGTCCACTATGTATGCTCTCAACTCCAGGTTAATCGCAGGCGACAGTGAGTTGCGGTAAGTGGAACACATCTGACAGGCCTACGAGCATATAGACCAATGTGCCCTAAGCGTTTGTACACGGTCTGCCTTGAAATTGTCGTACCGGTAGCTGAAGAGAGCTGACGAGACAGGCCTGATGCTGTGCTCCGTCTGTTTCTTTTGGCAGTAACTGCTAAATACCGGTCCTCATTCATCTACTCATATTACCATCATCTTGGAATCGTTGCTAAAGCCTGGAGATGACACTCTGGGCGATTCCAAGTTCCTCGGATACTTCCGGCTGGGTATGTCCCCATTCCAGTCGTCCGATAATTCTACCACGTAAAAAATCATTCAAATGCTTCCTTTGTGCCATAACTATGCGGTTATTCACTGAAAGGCTTTTATAGCGCTTGTGAACAATTTTACTTCTTTGCCACCATTCCTTATATACCCCTCTCTAACACTCTCGTCATTTTGACGTACTATCCGCGCCATCTGGTGGTTTCCTCTAATTTGCATATTCTTCTTCAAGATGTGTGTGGTAATTCTACAGGTGAAATTTTATTTTAGAGTTCAATTTCTGTGTGATTCTGAATTATCCTTAATTTATGGACATGAGTGTATATCACTGCAACGTATGAATTATGTAATGATTACAAACAATTTTACCTTAATACGAACAATATTTATAAATGCACATTTACAACTATATCGACACAACAGAACTATTTAATAACTGAAATAAAATATTGTCAGGGCAGAGTAAATCTATGGCTCGAATCGACACCGGTACTTCAAAATAAATCGCCAAAGCTCACCAAAAAAGAAGGCATTCCTCGCAGTGATATTCAAATGATAACGGCGAAACGGCAATGTGCTTTCTTTCGAAAAAGAGAGAAAAATTGTTTCTTTCACTCTCTAACGTCGGACACTGAAAGAACGCGATTCCATTTTCAAAAGCGGAACTTAAGAACATAGAATTCAAATGGCGCATGTCAATAGTTTCAACCAAAAATGACAAATGGAGATATTTGTTTCCAGTTCGAAGGAGACGTGGCGAAACAAAATAGGAGTTGAATACAGTTGTAACTTCGCAATGAAATTTTTAAGAAATGTATTTCGAATTCCAAACGGTAGCAAAAATGTATTTCCAATTCCTTTAGCGTTTTCCAGGACTACGAATCAACAGTCAAACATTTTTCTCTTTGCACTCCAAAGATATATTTAGATTTGCCAAATGAAATAGGATTATGGATTGTTGATATTATTTAATCTTGGGATCATATAAAATACATCAGACTCTAAAATATACCACAAAACAAGAAAATAATCCAAGAAAAAGTCAAGGGAATAAATAATGAAATAATTAATTTGATTACTGAATTTCGATTTAAGATATACTTGTTAAGCGCCTGAATACAGCCATTTAGTTACGTTTTATTCAATTTCTTGGCGAATACTTTACGAACAACATTTAAAACTGCAATAGTGTTTCAAAGTTAACATTTTAAAAAGTTAATCTACACCCCCTGAAGTCTTTAAAAGTTTTTAATCGACACATTATGTAAATTTAAGAGTGCGCTAAGATCATAAACGTTTTGGAATTGCTCTGTAAATTAAAACCTTATCTTTAAGCTAACTAACTATTTTTTTCTCAAAATTCTTAAAAAAATATTTTGCATACTAGTTATTCAAAGTTACAAATAAAAAGAATAAAGAAAGTACTCTATAAACTATGCTATGGTTACATTTTCCAATTACGTGCAAGTTCCTTTACTTCGTTTATTTATTTGATGATTTAATTATCTCATGATTTGTATATATTATGTGATGAAAGAATGTAAATAAATTCCTCATGTCCTGTTTATAGTGAAAGAGATTTTTTTTCATCTTAATGATCACCTAAATTATCTGAAAAAGTTATTTATTTGCAAGCAATTCACTTTTGGAGCTATTTGACTCGGAAACATTAATCAAATTAAGGCAATTTGCATTTCAACAGAACTCACTTTCAAATTTTTTTTCAAAACTCACTTACCTTTAATTGATTTAATTTCAAAATATTTATTTGATCTTTCCTTTTATGTAATTACAGTTTCATATTTGCTAAAATAACAAAGAATCTAACACTTAGTGAATATTTTATCTTAAAATTGCTACATTTTGCTTCAAATAAGTATCTAAATTTTTCACTGGCCTCAGAAGGCATGAACTATTTCTTCGTTAGGAGATAGGAATTATTTTTATGTTTTTATAATTAAATTCCCTTTTAAACACTCTTAAAGTATTTTTAGCCATAAAAAGGATTTATTAATTTGAAATTTATACAAAAGATTACTCGCTCAAGGGCACCAAATTTTTTTTGCCCTACGTTAAATTTCTTTTTATTTATTGCTTGTTATTTTACAGCAGATATTTGGTATTATGTATCTTGAGGAAATTAGGGAATGTTTGTGTGACCTTCATAGGTCGAAATAATTAAAGATTGAATATGGATTACTCCATGAGTTGTTCCATCGTGATGGGCGATAGACCATGGGCTGAGAAAATGTCTAATCAAAGGAGAAGTGAGGGAAGCTGACCTCCCCCACCTCTTAACGGATTGTCTTATAAGGAGTTTTGTGTGTGTGTGAAAGAGAGAGTTATACAATGAATCTACCGAAAGTGGGTTTTTTCTGAAGTGACTGAATGGGGAGAGTTTTCCGTCTGGTTTCATAGTGAGTCACGACGTGTGATAGTTAAGGTCTGGAGCAGACTTGGTGAAATAGATTCGTCGTAGACTCGAGATCTCCGAAAATTTTCGACCTTTGAGTAAACTGCACTTGCGTATCTAATTTATATATCTTTATCTTTAAATTTTGTAAATATATTTATGTATATATGTATTGTGTTTGTAGATAAGAATTAATATGCCCCCATGAACCTCAAAGTGGCCTTCTTCTTGAAACCGTTATAAGTCTAGTATAGGCCGAGACGTTACAATCTATATCATTCTCTCTCTCGCTCTCGTTCTCTCTGTATATATATATATATATATATATATACCAGTAACGCATATATATATCAGTTATTATAAATCAGTAACACATGTTTTACTTCAAACTTCATTTCGTTGGCTTTCAATACAAATCTGTAAATTCTGTCTAAGAATAGCTACACAAAATCTGATCTGTGCTCCATGAATTCATTCTTAAAATCGAATCTGATCCGCAAGACTTCCGCGATACCTGATCTTTTGTCATCAAAGACGCGGGACTCAGCAGATGAGCAGATTAAATTCAAAAATCCTTCCTAATACTCCGGGTGCAACGTCAGCGAAACTCGTCTTTACTTCCAAACGAGAAGTACATTAGAAAACAGCTACTCCCGTTTCCCCTTATTTCATTCAACCGAAACCCTTTCAGTCTTAAAATGAAACTTAGCGGTCGAGGATTAACTGAGATGAATCGAATGTCTTCAGTCGATTCTCGTAGGAGTTTTCGCTTAAATGTAGATTATGGAGATCGAATACACGGAATGGAATACAATTAATGAACAAAAATCATACATTCGAAATGAATCACAAAGACCAATGTAATTCAAAGCCTATATAGTTCCTTAACAGAGCACTGTGTGTGTACTTGCATCTTATATTTGTATCTTTTTTCGAAACATTCCTGAGTTAACTCGTGCAAAAATCTTTTTTTAATTCTGTATTAAAAGGGTACTTTGGGGTACCTCGTATTTTTCTTAGCAAACAGCAACTCGTGAGATTATACGTCTGGCAATATGTGTTCTATAACCTGCGGATAATGTATTTCAAAGCTAAGGATCTAAGGATAGTTCCAAGACTAGAACTAAGGACAATGTATTTTAAAGTCTATATATTTCCTTAACGGATCACCGAATATATTTGTAACATATATTTATAACTTTTTCTTTACGCATCACGAGTTACCTCGCGCGAGAATCAATTTTTTTTTTTAATTCTGTACTAAAAGGAGGACATTTAAGCTATCTCATTATTTTTAAAGCGAATTAACTAGTGATATCGTAGATCTAACAGGTTCTGTTCTATCAATATTTCATGTTTTTAATTGCATTCTTCCTTTAGTACCCAAAAGATGAGCGAAAAGCTGCGAAAGGGCCATAGTTGACTGTCCTTGTCATATAGGTACCGCAACTTGAAAAAATTTAATGTATCGACTTTTTCTTCTACTGATCAACAGCAAAAAGATAGAAAAAAGCAACCTGAACAGTCCTATTATATGGGAATCACGAGAGATTCCCATATAATAGGAATGTTCAGGTTGCTTTTTGAAAAAATGTAAAAGCAACTTTGCATCTTGATCCTTCGTAGACGCGAGAGCTGGAAAAGAGCTGTTTCCAAACTTGGACTGAACTGCAATTCTTATCTAATTTATATCCATATTCATTTATATATATATATATATATATATATATATATATATAATGATGTTTGTATATATTTACAACGTTGCCAATGTTTGGCCAACGGCCGTACCATGCTGAATATACCGGTTCTCGTTAGATCACCGAAGTCACGCATCATTGGGCGCGGTCAGTACTTAGGTGGGTGACCACCTGGGAACACCATGGCATTGCCGTTCGCAAATTTGGGACCTGAATGGCCAGAGTGTCTAGCGCTCGGGTGCTCGGTGCCACAGGTTTCGGGTTCGAATCCCGGCGGTGCCATGGATGTTTGTAGTGGTTCGGAATCCACTTTAAGCCGTAGGTCCCGGTCTCCTATGACTGTAAGAGCGTCACGGAGCAAAAGTCAGGCTTCTACCTACGGGTGCTCCATCACAACAGAAGCTGCTTCCTTCCCCTTCAATCATGAGTACGTACGGGCTCGTGGGCTTTGGCCAGCCAAGTGGGATAAGAAACAACAACAACAACACAACGTTGCCGTGCATCTGAAAGTGACTTTCTGCTTGAAGACGTTATAACCGCAGTATAGGCCGAGACATTACAATCTTTATTAATCGATCTATTTCTTTCCCTCTCTGTATATACAATATATATCAATCCGGATCACTATAAATCACTGTGTTTTACTCCAAAATTCATTTCACTGGCTTTAAGTACAATTCTGAAAATTCCGTCCATGCATAGCTACACAAAACATGAGCTGTGTTCCGCGAATCCATTCACCCAATTGAATCTGATCCGCGGAACTTCCGCGACACCCGAGCTTTTGTCAAAGATGCGGGACTCAGCAGATAAGCAGATTAAACTCAAAAATCCTTCCTAATACTACGAGTGCAAGGTAAGCGAAACTCGTCCACTTCCAAATGAGAAGGGCATTAGAAAACCGCTGCTACCGTTTCCCCTCATTTCATTGTAACCTTTTCAGTCTCAAAATGATACTTAGGGGACAAGGATTAACTGAGATGATCAAATGTCTTCAGTCTCATAAGTTTAGAAGATTACAGTGTAAGGGAGTTTATGGAGATCGAATACACGGAATCGAATGCAATTAATCTGAAAAAAATCAAACAGGCTAAATGAGCATCTGTATAGAATGTATTTCAGCATCTATATAGTTATCAAACGGATCACCCCGGGTATATACTAGTACTATACCGGGTATACTTTTCACCGGGCATCTTTTTTCGAAACACTCCTAGTTAAATTGCACAAGAATAAATTTTTTTTTGTAATTATGTACTACAGGGAGTTTCTGGGCTACCTCGTTATATTCTAAAGCGAATTAATTCGTGATATTTTACTTCTGGCATCATATGTTCTATCACCATTTCAAATTTTTATTGCATTTGTCCTTCAGTACCCAAAGAATGAGAAAAGGGCTCTGTAGTGATTGCTTAAGGTTGTTGTCTTCAAAGAGTTTGCTAAGTTTAACATGTCATTTTAATTTAAGTGGCGAAAAGTAAATTACGTAAATTAAAGACAGTGAATTATAAAAATGCACTGTCTTTCGAGGCACCATTTAAGCACAGAAAATGCCATATTTGTCGATCCTTATCATATAGATTCCGCAAACTGATAAAATGAAAAGACTCTAATTTTTCTTTCCATTGACTAACAGCAAATATATAAAAAAGCAACGTAAACAATCCAATTCAAAAGAAATTGCCATTATTTAAAGACAACTTTGCACTGAAAAGAAAATAATCAAACAATCAACATGTAAGAATCGATTACAAATCAAAATAAATTTATTTTTGCATTTTCTACATTGCTGCAGGCTACAAAATATTTTCGTAACTGTTGAATCGAATAAGTCTTCTTTATCTTTCTCCGACAAAAAAGTTTTCCAATTCAGGATGTAATTCGCTGAAGATCAAAAGAAAACCGACGAATATATGACACACGTGCAAAACGCTGGTGCATTATCGAAACAAACAGCGAGTCAACAAACCATTTCCAAAACATGATTCGTTCATTTCGAATCGTTCGCAAACAGAACGAGTATCTTTAACTGTGATCTTATTGAAAGAGACGCTTTGTTGTGGCAGGAAGAAAAAGGACGCAGCTAATTTCTTGTTCCACGCTTCGTCAAATCCAGAAAAATAGCAGTAATTAACTTTCGCAAGGACGCCGCATCCGAGTTATTAATAGTTGCTCTAATCGATTTGGCCCCTCTACAAAACATATTCTTACTTTTATTCTTTGTGTTTTTGCAGAGTTATCTTGCGAAACCCAGAGTTGCCTAAAATAACTCCATTGTCGGTAGGTGTAGTGACCGGACAAAGCATTTGGGGATTGTTTAAAGCGATAACGATATAAACAAATATTGAACAAGGTAAAAAAAATAACTTTAAAAAATTGTAATATTTTTTTAAACTTATTTACTTAAAAAATAATAGCTTACGTTCTTAACTATTGGATATTCTTCGTAAGGATTCTTAAATAAAAATTCGTTTTGGATTGATTTTATGTAACACAGCATTATAGTTATATTACGGATAACATAAATATTGAACTTAAATAAACAAACAGGTTATTTTTTTATAATTTATTCAAATAACAACTTCTATTTTTTCTCCTAATTTTATTATAAATGTTTTTGTTTCATTCCTTATTAACTTCTGAATTCTGAACATTTTACAGATTTTTGAATATTATTTTAAAATGGATAATATTGTTGTTGCTGTTTTGGAGCAGCGATATGAGTTGTTCTGAGACGTTCCCACCAGGACAGAAGAGATGTTACAGATTCAACGTCATTCAGGTTATACCTCGGAAACGCCCGACTCGCGGCTCAGGGGCAACGTGCGCTGCTGGCGGCACTGTTGTAGACACAGTTTCAAAAAACGAGCAGACTCAATAGAGTTTGTATATGCTCGAGGAAGCTCGATAGTGTATGCACAGTTTCCTGATTCAATAGTCGGAATACCTGGTGGGAGTTTGCCAGGTTTTTCTCAATTATTTTAAGCAAATGGGGAGTAGTACCCCCTAAAAGTCCTACCTGGAGGCACTACCTTTCCTTCTTCAACAACACGGTGTCCAATCAGATTTCTACCTATGGGTGCTCTATCAAAATAGAAGCTGCCCATTTCCCTCAAATATGAGTAGACTACTCAAGGGATGACCTTCCGGAACTGCAGGACACTGAGGATTAGACACACAGCCAGACATATACCTCAAAAATGCGTGCTACAGACCACCCGTCACACTATCAGAGCGTCACTCACTACCGTCATTTCCTAATGGGACCATGAAAAATTAGAAAGCATGGAATCTAGTTATCTTGGTTATGTATGCTTTTTGGAATTGAATATATATCGTTAAGTAAAAATATAATTTCAATTTTTTAAATAAAATTTAATAAATTTAAGTCCAAACTATTTAAGTTGATTTGTTTCAAAAACCTATTTGTTCAAATTAGCCAAAAATTTATTATTCGTGACGCATAATAACTGATCAGAAAATTTAGTTTGCAGACAATTTAAATCGCATTTTTTACTGCTATTAAAGAGTATGCTTGCATACACACGGTACTGCAACATTTACTCAATCTCTACAAATCAAATCAACTAGCATTTTCGAACTCTTGCACGGAATGTACAATGGAAATTATGTTTTCTCTAGCATTTTCACCATGGTGTACTTTCTTCCAGACGAAAACAAACGACATGGTGTTACAGGAGCGATGTAAAATGATTCAATTAGACAGTTCGATTATTACATTTTGGGGGGGAGATCTGTTCCAAACCCAATGAGAGCCGAGTTCTCATGTCTATGCTAAGGAAGGGAAGGATAAAACTGTCGACCAGAATTTGACAGAACACGGTTTGGTGTGTCGGTCTACGGTCATTTTGTGCCCACTTTAGGTAAATTAGACTGGAACTTAGTGTTTGACGTAGATTCCGAACCACTAAAAACAGCTATGCCACCACCATTATTCGAACCTGAAGCCCATGGTACCATTGCCAAACGCTAGCAAATTGACTATCTGCCTGCTATAGATCATGGACAAAGACATGAATTACTCGTCAGTCCACTAGAAGATAATCAAGTTAAGAGGGACTTGCAAACGTACTACCGTAACACTTACTAAAAAGGTGATAGAGTGTAATCTGGGCATTAATTGGGAATTTGGTTAATGGTATTTTTTGTTTAGGGTTGTTAATTAAGGTGCTATAGGTAACGTTGACTCTGTTAATAATAAACTAATTCTAACTCTCATCATTCAATCTAAGATAGTTATAATTAGACTCTCTAATTCTAAATTTCCTCATTCACTCCGTAAGGCTTAAATAAAAAATGGCTATTCTTTCGAGGTCAAATTGGATCATTAAAAGAGGAGAGACCACTTGGTTTAACACATTGGATAAACATGTGGGAACAAATTAGCACTGTGCTTTAGAAATTCATCAAAATAGGGCTCCACCCCTGTTCTGATATTATGACGCATAAAAGTACAATTTCAAGTTCGAAGCAACTTTCAAACGTACTATCGTTGTATTTGAGCGTATGAAGAATGCTTTTGTTTTTCGCACTACTGTTATTTTTTAGTACAATTCAGGCTAACTAGACCGATAAATACAAGTTTAACGTACATTTCGAATCACTAACGAACATCAATGTCACAGCCAGGATTCGAGCCTGGAGCACCGACTGCCAGAGCGCCAGCCAGTTGGTCATAAGGCAGCGACCTTATAAAGAGGAATGTTGTAAAAATAAGAGAGAATGTTCTATTAGAGGAATGTTGTTTTAAATTAAAGTATCTTAAATACAGGTACAACTTGGAAAATTTCCATGCTGTACTCTATATAACAATACATATAAAAAATAATTTTATTTTTAGGCAAAAAAAAAAAAAAAAAAAAAAAACCATAAATATTTAAACATTATATTTATTATTATTTTAAATTTTAGATATTTACTTTGAAAATTATTGTGCGATAACACTTTTTACTTTTACCTTCTCGACAACAGTATGTAGATAGGCCCCAAATGACTAACAAGTATATACTTATATGAAAATAAGACGTGGAATTTCTTATCGAAAAAAGACCGCATTTGCTGGATTTTGAGCTGAATGAATATTCCAATAAAGAATTGAAAAAAAAATCTTGGTTGGAGGTTTGGGCACTGAACCGTGGCAACTGTTTAGTTACAAAGGCACTCTAATGAAGAATAATATAAGAACTATTTATTAATTGTTAATTTTATTATTAATTTTAATATAAGAACTATTTAATAACTAAAATAAAATATTACCAGACCTGAATAAATTTATCGCTCGAATCGACAACGATACTTCAACATAAATCCCCAAACCACGCCACAAAAGAAGGCATTTCATTTTTGCAGTAATATTGATATGATTATGGCGAAATGGCAACGTTCTTTCGTTCGAAAAAAGAGAGAAATCGCTTCTTACACTACAGAAACATTCCTAACGTTAGATACTAGAAGAACGCGATTCCACTTTCAAAAGCGGAATAGAAATATGATAAAATTCAAATGGAGCATGTCAATGTTTTCAACTGAAAATGAAAAATGGAAATATTTGTTTCCAGTTCACAGGAGACGTTGGAAAACAAAATACGAGATGTAACTTTGCAGATAAATGTTTAAGAAATGTATTTCCACTTCAAAAGGGTATTCTTCTTTTAGCATTCTATGACTACATATCAACAGTCGTAAATTTTACTTTTGCATTTTCCTCTGTTGAGACTGTGGGATCCAAGGTCAAAAGAGGGTGAGTGTTTGCAGCATGGAAGAAATGACGTCTGGATAATTAAAGTTGGGGCAGGAACCACAGCCATATCCCATGAATTTGGATGAACAGTGTTCTAACTACTGCGCTGGCGTTTATGAGATAAGTGCAGATTATGATGCACAGCAAGTGGCTGTTTTGAGGTAATATGGAGAGAGTGAATCATAATAAGGCAAATTTCGAATTATTAATGGGAGAGGGGAGGTGGGGGGGTTGTTGTACAAATGTTTAGAAATTTTTGATGTTAAGAAGGTCAAGCACTAACCTAGGGTTAATCAGTAATTATCCTTAAAATTTTATTTTATAAGTTTAAAAACTATTGAAATTACTTTTAGCAACAGAGTCACAAACCGGACTTGTATAACTTGAAATAGAATGATTTTATTAAATAATTACTTTATTTATTCAAAGGGAATGAGAAATGTCTATTAATAAACGAATATACACAGTCTAGTCCCATTAATGTGACCACCACCTACTTTCAATGTCAACGTGAAATAACCAATCACAGGTGGCAATCACAAGGCAGGTGGCAACACATTGGAGTGGAGTGTATATAAACAATTCCACTTAATACCACTTAATACAACTTAATACCACATTCCACACTCCACTTAAAGCCAGAATATAAAGGAGTGTATATTCTGACTTTTGACTTATATATAAATAATGAACAAAGAATTATGAATTATTATACAAAAATATGACAAATTAAAAATAAATTTGATCTCAGTTGAATTACAAGTATAGTTCACTTCAAGGTCGGATATTTTTTAGAGTTCTCGAGTCAACGTTGAATCTAATCTCTGCAGCAGACCTTAATTATAACTCGGCGTGATTCATGGAACCACAAGGGGCTCCTTTCGAGAATAGGCGGAAAACCCAGGCTTTAGTCACTTCAGAGAAAAACGAGAAAACAACGCTTCTAGTAGAATCGTCGCATAACTCTTTCCGGCCTTCACCAAAAGAAGAACTTCTTTTAAGTCAATCCGTCAAGAGGAGGGCCAGATTTCCTCACTTCTCCTTTGAGTAAACATTTCACTCGGGGCTCACTTTGAAAACAGGCAGAATCTTCGGTCTGTTCAGTCACTTCAGAGAAAAAAACAATTATCCTGGTCTAATCGTCTCAGTTTCTTCTTCATCAAAACCCTTCTTTTAAAACAATTCTTCAAGAAGTGGGGTCAGCTCACTTCTCTTTGGAGTAGACATTTCTGAGCTCGTGGTCTGTCCCCAATCACGATGGAGCAACTTATTGTGTAGTCCGTATTCCGTCTGTAATTATTTCGACTTGTGAAGGTTGCACAGCTATTTGCTAATTATATGAGTCGCATTATACATGATACCGAACATCTGCTATCAGATTTGTGTGACAGGTGTATATACTTGTGAAATATCATTCAGTCCTATCTCCTGGAAATGAAGGGATAAAACTCTTCCAGTAAGAAAAAAAAAATGCTACAATATTTAGATTTAATTGTCTATTCTTGATTTGTGTTATTTTATTTCTTTACTTATTTTAAGTAATTGATTATTTATTTATATTTTATTCTTTATTTAATTTCTATTTCTATTTCTTTATTTTATTTAACTTCTATTTTAAAATTTTATTTAATTTTCTAGACTTGTACCAAAAAGCTGTAAGTCTTACAAAAAAAGTTCCATAAAATTCCAAATCATTTATGCCAATTACGATATATTTCTTTATAAACATATATAAATATGTAATTACATTTTAAAGTTCATGAATACAATTATAAATTTTTTTACATGTGAGGAAATCAGATATTGACTCTATAAAATTGCGAACTGTTAATAGACCTTTTTCAATAACAAAATAACAAATTCATAATGTAATCTAGCGTAGAAAAATATTAATTAAATATATATTTTTTAATTTATAACATTTTCTTCTTTTTTAAAACTTACATCTAATAACAAGTAAAACTCAAGCATTAAAAAAATAAAGGGCATTACAAAAATGTATAATTGTATCACATTTTTGTCTCATATTTACTCTCAAATCACTATTTATCTTAGTACTTCTCATTTCGGAAAAATGTCTTTAGATTCCTGTAATCTATATTACAACAGCGTTGAGAGATGTTTAATTTTGATTCCAAGAAAGTTTGACAAACGTGCTAACTCGACGTCTGTAATGGCTGTCAAGAATTTTACGCGAAGGGCAGCAAATAACCGGAGGGAACCGATTCGTCACCTTGCACCAGGAAAAGAGCGCATATTAGATCTTTCTTCTTCCACTGTTTTCCCGCCATTCTCTCCTAGTAGCTGCACTTTACAATTGAAACTCTACTGAGTATGCAAATATATAATCATTCCATCCGCAGAACTTATTACTCTTTCAGCAGTTATTACCTTTCTGTCCATTACGAATATGCCCCGGGTATGATTTATTACAAAAGTGTATTACGCTACCAAGAAGTCTTCACTCTATATCAAGCAGGGTTTTTAATAACGCATATCGTTGTTTCTAATCTTATATATTTCATTCTTTTAAAGCAATTTATAGTGTTAAATAAGTATAAACACTTTGTATTAAATATTTTTTATCCAGTTTTTGAACATGTGCTTCAGGCTAACTTTCTGACAATGACCAGCTGTAATCTGCTGTGGACTTGCTTAAATATTTCATTTGTATGAATATTTCCTTTCTAAATTTGTGAAAATCAGCCTTTTTTTTACCAGACCTATGTAGAATTAATGAAAAAGATATTTGACGAAAACATTAGATCTTGTTCTACTTTTCCCTTTTTGTCTACTTTATTATTTGATTCTAATTTTTATTTTTCCTACTTTACATTTTTCTTAGTTTACTACTCTGGTTCTAATTAAGAATTATTTCAACTTTACTATTCTGTTTCTACTTAATTTTGACTTGTGACAAAAAAACAGTCTTACAAAAAAAATCCATATCATTTATGGCAAACACGATAAAACGACGATCCTTAAAAATATATTTGAATATTTATGTATACATTTTAAAGTTTATGAATTAAGTTATACATTTTCTTACATACGAGAAAATCAGATATTGACTTTATGAAAATTCAGAATACTAAAAAAACTTTTTTAATCAATAAAATTTAGAAATTCAGAAGTCAAAAATAATAATTAAATATATTTTTTAAATTTATATATTTTTTTTCTTTTTTAAAAGTTACATCTAATACAGCAAGTAAAAACTCCAGCATTGAACAAAAATGAAGAGCAGTACAAAAATGTATAATTGTATCACACTTTAATCCTATATTGACTCCCAAATCAATATTTATCTTAGTATTTTCCATTTCGGAAAAACGTCTTTAGATTCCTGTAAAAGTTATTATAACACCGTTGAAAGATGCTTAATTTTGATTCCAAGAAAGTTTCACAAACGTGCTAACTCGATGTCTGGAATGGCTGTCAGGAATTTTACGCGAAGGCCAGCGAATAACCGCAGGGAACCGATTCGTCACCTACCACCAGGAAGACAGCGCATATTAGATCTTTTCTTCTTCCACTGTTTTCCCGCCATTCTCTCCTAGTAGCTGCACTTTACAATTGAAACTCTACTGGGTATGCAAATATATAATCCTTCCATCCACAGAACGTATTACTATTTTCAGCAGTTATTGCCTCTCTGTCCGTTACAAATATGCCTCGGGTATGATTTATTGCAAAAGTGTAGTGCATTTCCGAGAAATCTTCCCTCTCGTGTATCAAGTATGGTTTTTTTTAATAATGCATATCGTTGTTTCTGACCTTAGATATTCCCCCCTTTTTCACTCTTTTAAAGCAATTTATGGTGTTAATTACATGTGAAATAAGTGTGGACTGCTTATATTTAATATTTTTATCCATTTTTTGAGCATGTGCTTCAGGCTAACTTTCTGACAATGGCCAGCTATAATTTGATGAGGACTTGTTTAAATATTTCATTTGTAAAATTGGTAAAATCAGCCCTTTTTGAAGAGATGCCTTTACATATTTATTGCTACTTTTCTACGAGTTCCACGTAGATTTATGAAAGAGTTAGCATTTGATATTTTAAATTGTTTTACTTTACGTTTCTTCTGCTTTACTACTCTGGTTCTATTTTTCCTTTTTTCTAATTTACTCTGATTCTACTTTACTACTCTAGTTCTACTTTTTTTCCTACTGTATTACTCTGGTTCTAATAACCAATTTTTCTACTTTATTAGTCTGGTTTTAATTTACCCTTTTTTTCTACTTTACTACTCTGGTTGTACATATTTTTTTCTACACTACTACGCTGGTTGTATACAGTTTTTTCTACATTACTCTGGTTCCACTTTATTTTTTTCCTTGTCTACTACTCTGATTCTCCTTTACATTTTTTTCTACTTAACTGTGTTTCCACTTAACATTTTTTCTACTTTACTCTGATTCTACTTTATGTTTTATTCTTGCTTTACTACTATGGTTAAACTTTGTTTTATTCCTACTTTATTAGTATACTTTTTTTTTACTTACTCTGGTTGCACTTTATATTTTTTCCTATTTCGCTAATCTGGTTGTACTTTATATTTTTTCCCATTTTTCTACTCTGGTTCTATTTTACTCACAAATTTGGGCATTTTTGTTCTCTTTTTATAAATATTTAAGTCTTTAAATCTGCATGCTAGATAAGTTATGCAATAATCATGGTCTGTATCACTATATATCATTTTTTTACTAAACAAATATATAGCTTTAAAATATTTTGTTTAAATAGCTTTCAAATCATATAGTTTTGTATAATCATAAATAAAATTTTTACTACTTGTCATATTGTTCCTTTATTTTTTATGTTTAATTACTACTTATTATACTGTTATAATTGTTTTACTTGTTGATTATTTACTGGTATCTGGTTACTGGTTATTTGCTGATATTCATTGCACAGAGTAATTATTTCTCCAAGTAATACAAAGAAATTGAAGTTTAGCCATTACATTTCCTAAATTAAATTTGTGAAGGAGAATGTATCTTCAAAGACTTTAATCTTCCGAGCAATTTCCTCGTGTTCAAGTTTTCAAGAACTAAAAATAATTAGTCACTATAATTACCCTAAAATTGTTGTGCAAAGCAATTTCTTCAAAATAATATTTTTTTCCGTCTTTTCTTAAGCATTCATTATACTTCCTTAACAATAATTACTCTTTAAAACTCTTAAAATCGTCTTTTCTTTTAATTATATCTGATACCATGTTTACAACTCTAGAAAAATTAGTACATTAAGTTTTTGGATATTTTTTGGAGATATTAATGTGTTAGCGAAACCTAATTTACTTAAGAAACTAATCATAATTTTGTAATCAAGAACTATTTTTAATATAAAATGTGCTTTTTGACTTACACTTTAGGGAAGTGTTATATTTTTTACCTTTCCTATAAATATATTTCCTATTCCTTTACAGCCTGGCTTTTTTGGGTCATATTCTATTGACCGAAAAATTGGACAATGTACAACTTCATCTTTTCATACATTTTGTACTGGATGCATTATATTTTATCTACTTTTCTGCTAATTGCTTATCAACAAAAGTTGAAACGTGACATCATCTTTTGCTCCTGGTACCTCTAAACTCCCGAAATAGACACAATTAGCCCAAAAGAGTACACAAAGTGACCGTGGAGTGACAAACCAAGTCAACCATAATCAAACCAGAAATAGACAAGATGAATTGCTATTATTAAATTCCAAAAAGTATATTGACTATGACAATTTTTATTCGTGTGAGATACTGATTTCCAAACAATTATTTGGGATTCTGAATTTTCCCCATCATATGATGATTCAATACTAAATTCATCGTCACATGTCAATAATATTTATGAGTCGTCGGGTAAGAAGTGTGGAACCATAAATGGTTAAATACGTGGAACTTTATTTTTTATTTAGATTGATATTTAAAAAGATGAAAGCAAACTATTTAAAAGACAAGATACTTTTAATTTAGTTTGGATTTAGAATTTAATTTAATATGGGAATTCAAATATTTAAATTAAACCATTATTAATTCGAAATAAAGAATAAAAATTCGCATTTTTAAAAAAATAGGGATCTTTTCTCACAATTTACAAATAGCGAAAACAGTCAGCACAGAAAGAAAAAACACTAACACAAGTTTTCTTCGTAAAATTATATCAAAAGAATTGTGTCTTTTTGTCGAACAGTTGAAAAAAAATATTTTACTAAACCAGAGATAACTACTATGGATTCCCCGTAGTTACTATAGAAAATGACAAAAAAAGGTGGTATAACTTTGTAAAAAAATAATACTTTGATAAACCAGAGCAGCCAACTACTACGGATTCGTTGTAGTTACTAAGAAAAATAATAAAAAAATTTCGATTTATTGTATAAAAACTAATGCTTCTCCGAATAATGATATTTTCACTTTAGTATGGATGGCTCTGGCGTTTGGTACCACAGGTATCGGGTTTAAATCCCGGCTTTGCCATGGGTGTTTGCAGTGGTTCGGAATCCACTTTAAGCTGTAGGTCCCGGTCCTAATAGGATCGTAGAGCGCTGCGGGGGCATTGTTACTCCGCGTCCGTGGCTTACCATCAAGTTACACGCGCCCCCTGGGTAATGCAAAGTGAGTAACCTCAGTGCAGCCCTTATGGCGAAAGATCACGGTCTATCTGCCAGCTGCATTAGAAGAACTAGAAATGGATTCAGAATTTTATTTAATACCAAACGCCAAATATATAACTGTAAAAACTATTAATTAAAAATATTAAATAGAATTTTGTACTTAAAAAAAAATTTGGGATCTCGTATCGTATCTTTTCTCACAATTTACAATTGACGAAAATGATCACCATTAAAAATAAAAAAGAACACTAAAATACGTTTTTTTCATAGAATTATATAAAAAATTTTTCATCTTTTTTTCACAGTTGAAAAAAATTACTTTACTATACCAGAGTTATCAGTTACTACTGATTCAGTTTAATTACTAAGGAAAATAATAAAAAGTTTGGATAACTGTATAAATAGAAAATAATACTTGTCCGGAAATTTTAAGAAAAACTATTTTTTTTACTACTTTTCCGAGTTTGTGCTACAAAGTTTTATTTAAGAGTAATATTGCGTTGTTTATGCTTCATAAGTAACATTTCTAGACGTCATGTTCTAGAATTCCTAGAAGTTGGAGGGAATATTTAAAATTTTATTTTATCAAGAAAAGAAAACAAGCATCTAGACAATTAGCCAATGGATGACAATGAATGTTTTTGAGTGGTTCGGTTTGAGTGGTTCGGTTTTTTGAAGAAAATTGAAGTGTAATTTCATTATTTATATTTTAAGGAAGCCTTATCATTCGAAATGATAATAAACAGATGTGTTTAAAGTGGAATGGTGCAGATAAAGCTTTAGTCCCCTGTGTGAGGAATCTAATACAGCGAGAAAATCCCTTTCTAGCTTTAAGGCCTGATGGAGGAGAGATATTTTCCCTATTGGAAACAGCTAGAGACAGCAAAATGCATTCTATTATCCCCAATAATAAGCTGGCGAGACAAAAGCAATCTTGGCGAAAAATGAAAAAAAAAATGGCCACTGCAAATTGGATGGGTGGAACACAAATAGCAAAACATGAATATTCTTTATGGTTATATACATAGTTAGGAATATTGCACCTCAACTGAAACAAAAATATATGTTGTGTGTTTCCTGAATATTACTTGTATTTACTTTTATGTAAGCTTGAATTACTTTTTTCAAATCCTAGAAAAGGCTTTAATAATAAATTCAAGTGTCGATGGTGAACAACGATAAATATAAAGAGTAATAGTTACCACTCTTATAGTTGAATTATTATGCGTTATTTTCAAGGAAAATATCTTATAACCTACTTACAAACGCACAAGATATTATCTTAAATTCGTAAGGTATTACTCTTCAAGATTATACCTTATCTTTATGTATATATGTATATTGGTCTTTTCAGTTTTTGGTAAATTTTTCAATAAAATTTAAATTTAAAAAAAATATTTTTTTAATTAAGTTCACAAAAATGAAGTGAAACAATATATGTATATAGAGAGAGATTGACAAATTTTGAGGTTCGAATCCTGGCTTTGGCATGAGGTTTGTGAGTGGTTCGGAATTCACGTTAAACAGTAGGTCCCAGTCTAATTAGCCTAAAGTGAGCACAAAATGAACGTAGAGCGACAAACAAATCTCTATTTTCACACCGGTTTTAACTAGAAAAAAACTTACAATTTGAATGCCAATTCCATATCCATGATTATTTAATAAATACAAGAAGGTGAAGTAATGAAGCAAGAAGGTGAATTTTCCATAGAAATTTCATGCACTTTTGTTTAATTTAAGCATTATTTTAAATTCATACTGTTATCTGGTTTCAATAAATATAATCATAATAATTAGGTGAGTTGAAGGAATTTATAAATAACAAGCAATCCAGTACTCAATAAAATCCACGGAACATTATTTTTAAAACATAGCAAAACAGTTTGCAACGTAGATCTACTTCCTTGTGGTGCACTCCAGGCAACGTCTGATACAGCAAAATGATCTACAAATACTGCCTTCAATCTAGCTCTCAGTGTGAGTTTCTTAGAGTTCTGCAATTGAACACAGGGGATTGTCCCACAACAAGAGAGAGGATATTTAAAAAGATCCTTGGGTGCTCCTTCTTTGAGGATGTTGCCGTTAGAAACAGTCAAGTCCTTGCACGACGACGACGATTTGTAGGTTGACGGAGCTCCTTGGTATGGGTAACCGCTAACTCCTTCTTTGCATGTGAGAGGGAAGTTACTTCAGCTTTAAGCCCATTGTATTAAAAATAAAAAAAATTAAAATAGAGATAATAATATATGGAGAGGTGAAGTTTTTTTTTTCTTCTTTTCAATAAAGTATTTAATAATTAATAATTATAATTTAATAATTAAAATAATAAAGTAAAAAGAGGATTTTGAAGAATTACAAACTGAACGTAGTTTGAAAGAGAACTTAAAAATAAAAATATTTTCAATAGGTTAATCTAATTCCAAAAGGAGTACAAGTTAAAAAATAACAAAAACGTTTAAGAGCAATTTGTTAAGAGAGGATGAACTGGTAATGACGGTGGAAAGCTGCGAATCGTACAAGGTTAGTTGCAAGTGAACGATAGAAGAGCAGAGCCTGGCGGAGGGGAAACAAAAACGTTTCGACTACCAAGTCCTGTAAACAATATAGTCACTACGTGGCATTGTTAGATGGCTTGGAGCATATACAGTTGGCAAAGATTTCTAGCTTGTCAGCTTTATTGTTGGTAGAATTAATTTGATTGATTAAATTTGGAAGAATTTTTGATATCAGTGAAAAGGGTCCTGGTACGATGATATCCCTGAATGACCTAAAGAAAAATCGGTGACATTTGTATGACTCTTTTGTGGTCACTATTGTCTCCGCAGGCACCTTCACAGAATTAATCTGACCCCTGAACCTCTCTGTCTCTTGTGTGATAGCCAGGAAGAAATGGATATGTCTCCCATTGCTTCATATTCTGCATTGCCTCCTGTTTCTTTAAGGAAGCGTTATTGGCTTAAGTGGTTGGATTAACTGATGTCATTTGTTTCTATCTTATTTTTTTTTATTATCTATTGTCCTGTAAACTTGCGATCGTACATAAATAAAAAAAGTTTTCTCATTAGAATAATAGGACACATAATTTATATTTAACAAATTCTTTGCCGATAGTTAACTTTCATATTGTAAATTTTGCCTTTTATGTACTTTATAAAACAAATTCTGAAGACTTTGTAATTAAAATTTTAAAATATCCTCGTGCATTAGGATTTATTACTGATTCTGTAAAATAAATAATAAAGATAGTTTAAATACATAGCTTATTTACATAGAATGTATGTAAATAATATTTTAACTTGTTCAGAATATCCATATATTCAATGAATAATTAATATAATGATAATTTAATCGAGCTATTAAATGCATAGGGCCTGGATGGCTGAATGACTGGCGCTCGATGCCACAGGTTTTGGTTCGAGTCCCGGCTATGTCAGGGATGGTTGTAGTGGTTCAGAATCAACTTTAAACCGTATGTCCGGCTTTAATATGGCTGTAGAGCGTTGGGCGTATTGCTGACAACCCTATCCGTAAAAATAAAACATCTCCTGTCTCAAAATCTGCCAGCTGGCAGGCGACCTTGGCCCACAGCGGGCTGTTGCGCCACTGATGATGATGATGAAATGCATAACATATTAAGGTAAAACTTTATTGGTGCATGACAATTAAAAAACACATTTCTGCTTTTTTAAATCTTTTTTTTTTTTTTTTTCAATACACAACATTTCTACAAACCAACAAGAAATTTCTGCTTTTTTAGAAAATGTTTTTTTATTTTAATTTCTCGCATTTTTTTATAGAGATTTAAAAAAAAAAAGCTTTAAAATTAAAATATCCGTTTTCTACTCAAAATCATTTCATAAAATTTAACAGTCACTCTTTATACGTTTTCCATAGAAATAGCATTCTAATATTTAGAATATCTTTAATAGAATACAAGTTGGTATTAATAGAATTCTGTCAGGATTTTATACTCTATTCAGTAACTAACGCCTAATCATATTCTGTTAATTAAGGTTATTCGGCAACAAGTGATGGTAATTTCATATTTAAATTAATATAATTATTGGGGTCATTTTCCAAAGTTAGGGTTATAACAAAATAAGCCATCATGTCTAACGATTATCAATAATTTGTAACTAGTTTCGGGAAAATATGCTCCTTTAATCACTTAAGAAAGTTTTATACTTACTTATTAGTTAGTAATTAAGTTTTCTTGGAACACACTGCTAGCACCGGTGTCCCATTTCTGGTTGATCGGGTTCAAATCCCGGCTGTGCCCTGGTGGTTTGTATTGGTTCGGAACCCACTTAATGCCGTAGGTCTTGGTCTCATATGACCGTAGCCACAAAGCCCAATCAGGACAGAATTTGATGAAATGAAAATTAGGGGCAGAAAAATGCCAAGTTCGTGAATTGAATTTTTTTTTAATGCAGCTGGCAACACTTAGACAGCTTAGTATTGGATGCCTTAAGGCAAGCGCTGCACAGACGTTACTCACTTTGCATTACTCAGGGGGCGCGTGTAACTTGAAGATAAGCCAAGGACGCGGAGTAACAATGGCCCCGCAACGCTCTACGATCATATGAGACCGGGACCTAAGGTTTAAAGTGGATTCCGAACCACTACAAACATCCATGGCACTGCTGGGACTCGAACCTGAAACCTGTGGTACCGAGCGTCAGAGCGCTAGTCACTCGGTCATTCAGGCCCCAATTTGAAATTTGTTTACACAATCGTGCACACTATTCTACACCATACCACATCACTGTGCCCAGAGCTAACAATCCGGCCCTTCAGAGTTTGGGAATGATGTGGGTGCGAAAAAGTCTGATTGGGCTTTGTGGCTACGGTCATATTAGTCCGGGACCTAAGGCATTAAGTGGGTTCCGAACCACTACAAACCACCCGGGCACAGCCGGGATTTGAACCCGATACCCGTGGTACCGAGAGCCAGAGCTCTTGCCGTTCGGCGATCAGGACACAACTGTGAACGGAGAGTAACAGTTTTTAGTGTAGCAGTGTTTTTAACTTAAAAAAAAAAAATCATTTTCCTTCTAAATTGAGTTATAAAACCAAATAAAATATTTTCATAAGTTTTAAAGCGCATAGAATATTTCTCACATTATATAAGAAATAAAAAATAAAAAAAAACATTATTTGGTAATATATTAAATTTATTATACATCAATCTACCAATAACAAATGAATTTAAGATACGTTTTGTAATCTAATAAAAACTTTTCATGGTCATTTAAAATAAATTGGTTTTACCACTGACATAATTTAATAGACCAATAATTTAATAAACCAACAGAAATAAAATAAAAAAGCCTATAGTGAAATTTTATAAAAAAAGAAACATGAAAAAGAAAATATCTTTTCAGGATAATTCGCAGTAAAAGTGTTACAAACACTTTCAGCATAAATTATTCACCGTGAAGTCTCTACTTGATCTAAATTATTTTGAAACGAATAAGAAGGATAAAAAGAGAATTTCAGCCACTTGCTTCTTTTGAAGTTCAGAAAATGTGATTTAGTCAAATGTGAAATAAATATAATTTCATTTCATTTTTATTTGTTTATTTTTAAACATTATGCGCCATTTTATAATCTCATTATATGTTTGCTTATGTTTTTAATGTGAATTTACGGAAATCATTTGCAATTTTTCATCAAAAAATATTCAATGAAAATGTATGAAATATAAATTTAGTAATACAAGTAATATAAAGATTTGTTTTAAGTCAATTCCTACTTTTTTTTCACTATATTGCAGATAGTCATTTATAAATAAAGTTGAAATTTTCCTCTTATATCTGGCGCCATCTATTGGAAGTTACATGCAACTTAAAACTAAAAATAAAACTGTATTTGAACTTGAGTGGAGGAAAAAAGAGTAGTTTATTAACGATTGAAAATTTGAACAAGATATATATAGGGAAAAAGTGAACTAATAGTAGGAATTGAAAAACAAACTAAAACCTTTTTGTTTGTTTTTCAATTCCTACTTCCTTTAATTTGTAAAATTGAAATCCTTTTTACAAATTTCAATTTGTTATGTGTGAACATGTTTTACTGAACGGTTACACACATGATTATACCAATGTTCAATAATTCAAGAAATTTACGACGCAATGGGTCAGAATACTGAAAGAACGGGAGCTCTGTTCTTTAGCTTTGGTTCCGCTTGTTCATTTGGCGACATGTTCCTTTGTAACTATCGCCAAGTACCTTCCTAAACGAAGAAAATGTCCGCTGCCATTATAAAATACTGCGGTTTTGGTGATTCCATTTGTAGCATAAAATAGACTTGGCGAAATGGGATCCCTAAAGTGAAGAATCCCTACAAGAACTATCAAATGCAATAGCGACTGGAATTAATAACTCTATAGCTTCGTGAAGAAGCAATTGTTCAAAAACTACAAGAATCTCTACAAAATTCAGACAAAGAAGTGATGGTTAAATTTACTTTATAAGCGTAATCTGATCCTTAAACACTGTTTTGAGGATATTGAAACAATAATCTGTTTATATTTTAAAAGCCAGACACTTCAAAATGAACTACGGAACAGGTAATTTCATATTGATCAGTCGTTATATTTTGTAACACATATTTCATGCCAGTTTCAAAACACACATGAAATAAAATCAAGTAAACATCGACGTTTATTGTTTCGCGAGGAGATTCCTCATATTTTAAAAAATAGCTTGCACGTTTACTTATTTTTTCAATTCCTTCTATTAGTTCATACTCTCCCTATATATATCTTGTTCAAATTTTCAATCGTTCATAAAATACTTTTTATTCATCCACTCAAGCTCAAATACATTTTTTTTGAACTTGTAGTGGATGACACTGGATGCTAATGCAGATTTTTTTCAAATTTCCTGAATGGCCGAGTGGCTAGCGCTCTGGCGCTCGGTACCACAGGTTTCGGGTTCGAGTCTCGGTGGTGCCATGGATGTTTGTAGTGGTTCGGAATCCACTTTAGGCCGTAGGTCCCGGTTTCATATGACTGTTGAGCGTAGAGCTGACAACTCTATCCCTTAAAAAGAAAAACTTCTCTCGTCTGGAAATATATCAGTCGATAGACGGCCTTGGCCCACACTGGGCTGTTGAGCCAATGATGATGATGATGAGTGGATGACACTTGATGTTAATACAGTATTTTCAAATATTAACTCACTAATTAAATTTAATTAATTTTTAATACTTTAAGTAGAATTTTAGCAGTGTGTAATGAAAATTGAAATCAACAGGCAGCAGCGTAATCGATAAAATGCAAGGACTTCAATATTTTTCCGTGAAGATAAAGAGTCGTGTGATAAATCATTAGATGGCCTATTAATTAAAGAATTGGACTGCTCGAAACTCATTGGAAAAGTTCCTTGCAATAATAAAGCATTGCAAGAGATGGATAGAATGAAAAATTTTAGGCCACCATCAGCTTCATAAATTAGAAACGAAAATAAAATTAAGAAAATAATAAAAATAATAATAAAAAGAAAACAATAGAAAGCGAATAAATTGTAACAAACAAAAATAACAGTCCAACACCATATATAGAAAGGAAAATGGAAAATTGCAAAGAAATTCGCTTTCTATTTTGCCACTTAATAATGTGATTCTGTTATAAGTATATACATATTTACATTAATTGTAATTATTTAATAAAAAGTAGCTGAAATAAAATTTTTCTTTGTTGATCTAATTAGGAATAGACTTTATTTATTTTTTTTTATATATTACTTGTTTTATTTTATATCCTCAATTTCATGGAGACGTCTCAGACCGCTAATCAGAACATGTTCACAAATGATAAAACATGACGTGTCAAAAATATAGCGAACTAAATTGTAACGAAACTTTGTATACAAATACTTTTGATTCTAATGATTATTTATTCATGTTTTACTTGTTGAAAATGTAATATTTTAGTTAGATTCATTTATTGTTCAGTAATTATTGAATTTCAAAGTTAATTTTATTCAGCGTGAATATGATGCTTTGCCCTTTGTTAGAATCATTGATGTAAACAAAAGTATATCTAGTACAAAAAATAGCCAAATAGTAACATTATATAGCAAACAGTATTTTATAAAAATATAAAACTGAATAGCAACAGCATAATATCATATTATAGCAACAGTGTTACCGTATAAAAACAGTATAACCGAATAAAACATTATGGGAGACTAGGCGAAAAATTTACAGCAATAGCATGTAGCAACAATGTAACAATATCTGTAGTATAACAGTATAACGTTATTTAACCATACATAGCTGAATGGTATAACATAGCCAATAATATAACAGTACATAGCCGAACAGTATATTGTCGAACAGTCATATTAAAATCGAATAGCAGCAATATAACAGTATAACGGAATAGCAAAAGTATAACAGTATATAGCAAAAATAGAACAGTATACAGCCAAATACCAACAGTATAACTAAATAGTAGCAATACAGTAGTATAAACGAATATCAACAATATAACAGTAAAAATGTACAACCAGAATAACATCAGTATATAGCCGAATAATATACAGCTAAATAGCAACAATATTCCCGTGGTATTGAATTTTGTTATTCTTGTTATATTCTGCTCAATCTATTCGTAAATTTCCGGTGTTATTGAACATTTGTATAATTCCATATTTATTCACACATGATAAATTAAAATTCTCGATTTTAATTTAAAATTTTCTGCCAACTTAGCCTTCTTAGCTTTTCTCTGCGTGCAGTTGGCATTAGGCGTATATCTGCAAATCAGAAGTCCTTCGTGGGGCGTGAATGGCCTTAGCGCTCGGTAGTTTCGGTTTTTCTCTGCGTGCCATGCAGTTCGGAATCCACTTTTAGGCGTATATCGTCACGCCGCAGAAGTCAAATCAGAACAGAAGCTGTCCTTCCATGAGGGACAGACAACAACAAAATATAATTAAAATAACCCAAAGAACTGTTTTGAGCTATACGAAATTTAAAAAGCTGCTAATTAATTACAATATACAAATATTTACATACTATGTATACCAAAAATTTTATGACATTCTATAACTTAAGAATATTCGCTTCAGCTTGTTTTTCTTTCGTTCAACAATTTTTAATACAAAATCAATCATAAGGAAAGAAATGTCGGTGGAAGTTCCAGCTGTCACCTTTTGCATGAAATTTGTCGCTTCAAATAAATATCATTGAATAATTTTATGTCATAGTTTTTACGAATGACACTATGATTTATCGGCTGCTTCGTAACTAATGATCCAGAAAAATAACAAACGACAAAAGCGTCTTCAGTCCCAAGTTGTTTCATTTTTGTCACTGTCACAGAGCATTCTTTTTAAGTTCAGATACCATGAAATGTTTTTTAACGAAACGATCGATCTACATTTTTTTTTACAGATACTTATTTGTTGTTATTAATTTTTTCAAAATTATTGGAGCAATTTTAAATTATGGATGGTCAACCGTAATCTTATTTGTTACATTATTTTATTATTTCTATTAAAACAGAACAATTCAAAGTCCTAAAGATATTCCTTTCTTCACAAAAGAATCAACTTTATCAACGAATCCCATTAAGTTTTTAATTTCCCGATCTGTTTATTTACTTATTTATGTAGATGTAGGTTTGTTAAAAATAATTTCACAGCTAAAAACTGACTTACGAATACCTATACCCTAAACATAACCCTAACGTAGAATTTTTTTAATTGCATTTTTAATTGTTTATTTTTATAGAGTGAAAAATTTTAACGTATGCACAGAAGGATTCAACGTTCATGGGACAAAATTTGAGTGATAGTACAACTTACTAAGACATACATTTTTTGTATGGGTATGTAGGATGGAAAATAGTGCATTGAGAAAAGAATACTCTTTCAAACAAATTTCTTGTAACAGTAAGCAGAAAGCCTTAATTAATAATCGTCAATTGATATTTATGACTACATACATACAGGAATGAACTTTTTTTAATACATTTACCGTAAGAATAATGAAGACATATTTGTTCATGTCAATTTGTGAGTAAAAGGATGCATTAATTATTGTTTAATATTATCATTGTGGATACAAAGCGGCCTGCTGGATACAACCAGAACAATGCCTAACCAAAACTTCCCTGTCTTTGTCATGGATGAACACGAAAAATTTTAAGACTGAACGTTTTTTCGTTGATGGAGATGCATCAGATGCTTACCATTGGGAGAGTTTTCTCAAAATTTTGGTGTAGCAACTTAGGTGACTGTATCTGTTTTCATGGCTACTACCTGTGTACTGCTGAATATTCTATACTTACTGTGGCTTGATGGCCAATTCGCTAGTGCTTGGCCTTTGGTACCACAGGCTTCAGATTCGAATCCTTGCTATGGCATAGATGTTTGTGAGTGGTTTGGAATCCACGTTATACTGTAGGTCCCAGTCTAATGACCCAAAGTGTGCTCATAATAACCGTAGAGCATCAAACCAAAACTAATCTAATAAAAAATAAAAAGGAACCAGATACCATGTCAGTTTTAGTATATATATTTTTGTATTTACAATTGTAATTTTTCTATTTTTACAATTCCAAACAATTCTACACTTTGAGTAATTTACATTTGTAAAAGTGTATTTTATGAGCTTTTAACAATGACATTTTATTTGGAATATAAAAGCAGACGTTCCCTTTTCTTTAACAGAAGCAATCAGTTTAACAATAAAAACAAGAATCGAAGAGGTGCCTCCCACACTCCGATTCGAAGAGGAACAACTCTTGAGCGATAAACTGTCGCGTAATGATTCTCCGTTTGATGTCCTCCTCCCCAATTTCAATGGATCTCGGTTCGAGTTTCGAAACTTTTATTGCTTGTCTCATCCAACTTAATGAGTTCTTCTGGAATAAACCAAAGTTTCCGATTGATTGGATGGAAACACATGATGAGTTTCTAGTTTTTGAGTGAAGCAGAAACAAGAGATCTAATCAAGATACTACTGAATTTTATTTCACAAAATATTTAAGTAAAAAAAACAACTTATGAAGGAGCTGTTAAAATTTTTTAAAAACAAACAAAAATGACTAAAATTATGTCAAACATGCAAATACAGCATACTTAATGATATTTAAAGAGATTCATTTTATGAGAAGTCCCTAGGATTTCTTAAAAATTCATTAGTATACTGGTTGTAATTAACAAATAGTCGAAATAGAAATTTTATTACAATCAAAATTCAGTATTGAATTGAATCTTAATACATAAATTCTTTGGTATATAATCTTAATCTGTTTCAGATCCTTTTACATATACCAAAGGAATCAAGACCAAAGAAAAAATGGTAAATATTTAATCCCTCCCAATGAAAATAGCTCTTTGTTACTGGTCTACTATTTCTTTGACGGGGTTTTATAATTGGCTAAAATAAACTAGAATACACTTAATAACTTTTGTTATTGTCATTAGACGGGGTGGGAAGCCCAAAATGATCTCGTGGGCCACTTTGGAAATGCATCATAGCTCCGCGGGCCGCATATAAAATTATATATTCCCACATTAGATGTAGACCCACCACAGACACTCTTTCGAGATAAAAATTGAAACATGATGAGTTATTATTTTTGCGTTTATTATTGTTCTTACATGTAAACATAGACAATACAATAATATTGATACTAATTGCACATTGTAAAGAAATATATGACCCTAAAAATGAAGTATAAAAAATATATAAATAGAAACGAAATAAAAAAAAAATGAAATCATTAAAAAAAAATTCTATTTGGTATTGCTTTTTTTTTTTAAATTTATGTAATTCAACCAATAGAAAATTACCAAGATGATTATTTATTGCTAACTAATACGTGTTGTTGATTTTATTGATTTCTAACTGATATGTGCTGCTAACTGGTGTTTTATATTCCTAAGTGATGAATGACTTATTGCTAAGTAATATGTGTTGCTACTGATGTTATTTATTGCTAACTGATATGTGTTGCTACTGATATTATTTATTGATAAAAAATGAAAGACTTTTAGGTAATTGATGTTATTTATTGCTAATTTATGAATGCTAACATTTGTCTTGCTAACTGTTATTTATAGCTAACTGATGAAGGACTTTGTAGTTAACTGATTTTATTTATTTCTTACAGATGAATGGTTTTGTTGCTAACTGGTATGTGTTGCTAACTGACGATTTTATTGATAACTGATAAATGACTTTTTGCTAACTGATGAAAAAGAAAGGATTTTTTACATGATTGCCGATTAATAAAAACTTTTTATAAATGAAAAGTTATGAGAATTTCGACCAATCGAATGTTTTTTTTAGAAAGAAATTGAATAAAACATTAATTACTTTACATTTTTGTTCTTTTGACATAATTTTCAATTTTCGTTTAAAAATAATTTAAATACGAGAATTACGTTAATGGGAATTAATAAAGACTGTTAAATCACAAAGTAATATTTCAAATTATCATACAATTATTAATTGGTTTAATTTTAAATGGTTTAATTTGAAATGAAATCGTAAGTATTTAACATTTAGAACTCATTATTTTAATAATGAATCAATGTTATTTATTTATTTTTTCACGATAAGTACTGCAAATATTTTATTAGAGTATCATATAAATTGATTCTTCTTTTTGCAGCAACGATGATCTACTTTTAATTTTTTATTTGTTTGAAATATTCTTACTAATGCTTTTAATAATCTGATAATAATGTTTTGTTCTTATAATAGTTGTAGTTTTCATTTAATATTTTAATCTATTCGCTTGTGTTTTATCTAATTATTATTATTATTTTTTAATTTTAGTTTCCAGCTATGTATTTATCTATATAATATTTAATTAAGTATCGCATTTTATTGTCATTTTCGTATTTATGATTTAATTATTTTACTTATTTTTGTATTATAATATTTCAAATTTAAAACAAACGTTTTTTTTTATCATTTACTTTGTTTTTGCCATTTTAGATTTCCTAGTAGTTTGAGATAAAGAAATTCAATTATAATAGTTATTACAATAAGTTTTCTTTTAAAACCTTTCTAAATTCCAATTTTCTAATCTTGAAATGTTTCCTCAACAGAGTGTACCAAAACTTTATTTTTATAATTATTTCAATGTAATTTGCATTACAACAAATCCATGTCTGCTAATGTATAATATATTTTATATATGCAGGGAAATAATATTTTTTATTGACATTAAGTAATGCAATTCAATATATATTTAAAATTAAAAAAAATCCATGGAATATATATTTTTATTGTAAAAAGTAAAATTTTATTTTACTTTAGGACAGAACAAGCTTTGAATGCTATCTTTGAAAAGAGACTTACTAATTAACGCGATACGCTTATGATGCAGGGAAAGCTTTTTCGAAGCACAACTAGCATGTGCATATTATTGATAGGAATAAACGGAATAAATCCGTAAGCCGGAAAGATTTAGTAAATTTTATTAAAAATAGTTAATTAATGAGCTCCTAAGAGACCTGTGGGTATTTGTTATAAACTGTAATGAAGTAAGAAATCAAAATCAATTTACTGAACTGGGACATTAACTGTAAACTGATAGGGATAAACAGGATAAATCCGTAAGCCGGACAGATTCTATAGTATATTTTGTGAAAAATAGTTAAGAAATGAATTCCTAATAGCTCTGTGGATATTTGTTACAAATTGGGATGACGTCAGAGATAAAATATCAATTCACTGACTTTCAGGAACTTTAACTGTAAACTGACAAACAAGATAAATCTGTAAGCCAGACAGACTTTATAGTAAAATTTAAAGAAAATAGTTAATAAATGAGCTAATAAGAGCTTTGTGGGTATTTGTTACAAATTGGAATGACGTCAGGGACCAAAATCAGTTCACTGTACTGTGTTTAACTGTAAACAGATCAATAAATTTCATATCAAATGTACAAATCTAAATGATCTAATGGAAAACCCACATCTACCTTTACTTGAAATGGAAATGGAAATTAGGAAGTATTTATACTTTCTTTCATCATAGAAAGAATGTTTTATCTTTATTCGAAAATTATTATTCTTTCTTTCAAACGATATGCACTTAAATAAATTGAATTCCTTAAGTGCCTTTTTTATGGATATTAGTTCTAAATTATTATAAAATCGAACACATGATATTTTAATCATGTAAATAGTTATTAAATAGGAAAGCACATTATCTTTTTCAAGTCTATAGGCATTCAACAAAAACTTTTTGAAATTTAAAATACTTAATTCATGTTTTTTTTTTGTTTTTTTTGTTTTTTTTTTATCGAGATGCATTTATTAATTTGAATTGAAATCGATTACATCCATATGAGATATTTTATATACCTTCAAACAATAAAGGGAAAAAGGAGCATATAATTTAATAGTGTACATAATTTAATTATACAAGAATAAAGATAAGCTTTTAAGCCATTTTTCTTTAATGTTTTTTTAAAAGTTTTAAAATTGAATTCAAAAATTTTTTAAAACATTAAAATACTATAGAATAGTTATAAATTTATTTAATTATAGCATTATGTATTATTATAATAATATGTATACTTCTAAATATATTATGCTACATTATTTAATAAAAATGCCTTTCATTTTAAATAATAATCACTACATTTTACAGTTTGTTATTAGATATTATTTTACTTGTTTATTTGTTTTACTTTTTAATATTTCGATTACTGTTTTTTTCCAAAAGTCTTAAACTAAATTGCTCTATAATTTTCTAAATTATGTGCACTTTTATTTTTTTTAAATAATTAAATGCTTTATGCACATTTTCTAAATTTTCAATTTTAGAAAAAATTAATAAATTTTAATTTATAAAGTTTTTCTATTTTAGTTATTTCAAGCATTATATTTTAGGAGTGATTTCTTTTGAATAAGGAATAAAAAAAATTACTTATCCATCGAAATGCAGATGATATGTTGTAAATGTGTATTATAATATTTTATAACATTATTAAAAATGGAAATCTTTATATAAATCATACTAAACTTTTGAAAAAAATAATGAATTTGGTTGTTTTTTATAAAAATGTATAACATTCGATTGAAATTATATATAATTAACAATTCTATAAATCATGCCTATAAAATAATAAAAGAATTAAAGGCCTATTTGTATTTCAGACGACTCACTACGATTATCTTTTATGTTTTTTCTTGTTAAGCACTGTTGAATGAAAACTTGAGAAGAAATCTAATAATGCTTCTTGGTTAATTTATCACTTATTAACTATTTAGCGCAATAATTTATTGTTAATTCGAAGTGCTTAAGTAATTTAAGACATTGGTCATTGCGCTTTCTTGCACCTGAAAGCTATGATTGCAGAATACGGCATAAATAGATAGAATTCTAATTCTTCCTACATACTAGTTGCATACTCCATCACATATTCAGACCATTTACCGGTTTGCAAGCGAAATGTAAACATAGAATTACGCATTGACACACACGAACACATATATATGTAGGGCAAACCTATATAAAAACAAGCACAAACAAATAATCTAAAAGAAAATAAACTTTATTTTTTTTTTCATTTTATTTTTAGAAAAACAATCAGTGCAAACATACACAATAACGACTTTTTAGAAACTAGGACATTCGATAGGGATTGCGGCCCCTTTTATATATATATATCACATCGATAATCAAATTACTTGGTGCGAGTTTTATAATTTTTCTTCTGTACGACATACAAATGAGTATCAATTTCCTGGAAGGCACGGCCCTCCAATAGTTAACCGTGAAAGGCTGTCATGTATGCGTAATTGTGATAAAATGAGAAGCGGGAAAAACTGGAGCTATAAACTGAAATAATCCTTTGTTTCTTTTCAACACAAATTAACAAATAAAACGTTTTTGAGGATGTAACATTTGCTGCAAACATTGAATCAAAGAAAAACTTAGCAATGATGTCAGTAAACAACTTTTTTTTTTTTCGTGTCTCATTTTTTTTGTTGTTGTATTAGTGCCTCAAATCATCAATTCCGACCCTACATTCCTATACAAAAAAAGTATGTTTTGTAATCTATTCCACCCTTCAAAATTTGTACCATGACCGTTGAATCGCCCTGTATATATATAATATATATATATATATATATATATATATATATATCTTGATTTTATAAAATGGATCATACAGTCCAGTTTCTACTGAAACCATGTCATAAACACATTATGTCACTCCGCGGCTGCAGTGGTTATGAGTACGATTAATCCGCCCATAGCTCTTAAAGGGCGTAGAAATAAGACAAACCCTTGAGGGTTTCTGATATGTCACAATTGGAGTACAATATAGTAGTTCACACCTGGATTACCCTAGATAAAACCGAATCTGCCACATATATGTCTACATATTAGTGGCTAATCATGTTAGATCAAAATGAACGTTAATTGAAAACAATAATAGCGCATTATGTGGCAATAAAGAAATTGTTCTTTTTCCATTTCAGAATTTTTGCTGTTTAATTATCGTAAACAACACAGAAAAAGATGTATTTTTAGGATTCAATTGTGATTGCATTTAGTGAAGAAAATTGAAAAAGACTGGATTTCAACTGTTTAGAAGCAAATATTGTTCATAGTAACGTGAACTAAATAGATGCATTTCAAATAGTTATTTGATTTTGTCTCTTAAGTGTAAGCATCATTATTCACAAATAATAACACGTGATATATTGTATTCCACTCAAATTCTTTTCTAAAAAATTATTTTAGCCAAGTATATGATGCCGTTTCCTTTTCAAATGATACAATCAAGCAGCAAAATATTTATCTGTTAATGTTTATTTTGAAAATTGTTTGTAAGAGCAGTTAACTTTAAAATAAAATAAACTTTCCATTTCTGTTATTCAAAACAATTAGGAATTTGCAAAGATAGTCCACGCTCTAGCTGAAGAATTTTTAAATTTATCGAATTTTTCAAACCATTTATTTCCTTTCAACTGTCAAATTCTCTCATTATAGATGGAGAAGAACGAATTTGTCGGTGCATTCATAAAATTCTAGTTTTAGAACAATTTCCCGGGCAATTGTGATTTGATAAATAGCGTGGGTAAATCAATAGACCGTTGTCAATTATCGTATTTCAAGTTTGGATATGATAGTGTGACATACTGTGAAGAGGATACTTTATATAGAATAGACTCTTAGTTTTATCCAACTTAAAAACATTAAACGGAAAATTAATAGCTTGTTCCATGGTAAATTCTTAGCAAATTTTAAAAAAGTATTAATTCTGAATGAGCTATTTATTTTAATTCAATGCAATTTCTACGTTTGGCATAATGTACTGGATAATTTGGTTGTTTGAATTTATCTCCAGTTCTATAAAGTGAAATTAAAGTAGAGATTTTAGATTAATTATTAACAGAGGAAAGCAATGGAAAATAAATATTTTCATGCAGTCCTTACTAAGTATATCTTCATCACATTTGCATTAATGCAGAGTATAGAGCAATATGATGGAAACATCTCTACATCTTGTCCTATTTAAATTGAGTATTTTCATCATCATTGACGCAACTGCTCCATGGCGTGCCAAGACCATCTGACTTACGGCAGATTTCGAGACAGATGCTTCGTTTTTAACTGAGTGGGTAGTCAAGCCCTACGCCCAATACTCTACGATCATATTAGACCTGGACCTGCCATTTTAAGTGGATTCCAAACCACTACGAACATCCATGGCACCGCCGCAATTCGAAGCCAAAGCCTGTGGTACCCAGCTCCAGAGGCTAGCCACTGGGCCATCAGACCCCACTATCTGGTAATATAGAAATTAATTTATGAATTTTTGTAATTTAATTATCTTTAACAATCCGAAAAGATGTATTTTAAGGTAAAGTGAGCGAAACAGCTATCTGATTTTGCTTCTTAAATGTAAGGATCATTATTCACAAATAATAACACCTGACAAATTATATGCCAATAAAATTATTTTTCTAAAAAGTTACTTATGCCAAGCATATGCTGTACTTTTATTTTTCAAACAATATAATTATTCAGCAAAAATTTATCTGTTTATTTCTGTTTTCAAATTGCTTATAAGAACAGTTCAGAAAAATAAACTTTTCATTCAGGAATTTACAAAGGTTGTTCACTGAAAATAGTTCACTTTAACTGAATAGTTGAGTTATATAACTTCAATAGTTCACTTTGACTGAATAGTTGAGTTATATAACTTCAATAGTTCACTTTAACTGAATAGTTTTTAAATTTATCGAATTGTTGAAACCATTTATTTCCTTTCAACTTTCGAATCCCCTCATTACAGATAGAGAGGAACGAATTCGTCGGTGCATTCATCTTCATAAACTTCAACAAGTGTCACCAAAAACACTGCTGTAGAAGAATAGTTCGCGTTTTAAAACTCTAGTTTTAGAACAAATATCCCTGGTAACTGTGCCTTGATAAATAGCATGGGTAAATCAATAGACCCTTGTCAATTATCGTATTTCGAGTTTGGAGATGATAGAGTAACATATTGTGAAGGGGATACTTTATATAGAAGAGAATCTCCATCCAACTTAAAAACATTACACAGAAAATTAATAACTTTTCCAGCATACAGTCTTAACAAATATTTAAAAAAAATATTGCTTCTGATTGAATTATTTGTTTTTAATTCAATATAATTTCTATTTTTAGCATATTATACGGGATAGTTTGATTGTTTGATTTTACCTCTAGTTTTATAAAGTCAAATTTAAATAAAGATTTTACATTAGTTATGTTGTTGTTGCTTATCTCCTTGAAGTGCAATTTTGTAAATATTTTATTATAAAATCACCTGTGTGTGATTCTATTGCCCACCTATGTGTGGATGTTTTTCTTTTTGTATACCCATTTGTAACTTTCCTTTAATTTTAAATAAATCCGTCTCCTCGCCGAGTCCCCGAGATCAAGTCACGTAATTATAACTTGCCCCCCCCGCCTCCTATATCTGCTCCAACTGCTGTTATTTCTTTTTCACTTCGTTTCATTTACATCACTTATTTCCTCTGTTAGTAAATGGGGATTAATGCATTTTGGCTCTGGAGCCCCTTTCCCACCCACCCCCTCGAATGACTTATCCCCTTGATTTAGAATCCTAAAACAAGTCCAGTAGATCATGCTGCATCAATAGATCGTAAACGGTTCTCCCCTCTTTCAACAGTTGCCTCACAGAGGCACCAATACAATCGCTGAGATGAGAGGGACAATGGGTAATGACAATGGGTAAATGTCTTCTCGTCTCCATTGAAGGTCAAATTTTAGTGTGGCCAGATGAGTTATTAATAGAGAAAAGCAATAGGGGATAAATATTGTCCTGGAGTTCTTACTAGGAATATCTTCATGAAATTTGCATTACCGTAGAGAAAAGTGTGCAATTTGATGAAAACATATTGTGCTTTTCCTATATAAATGGAACATTTTCATCATCATCATCATCATCGGCGCAACAGCACCATGGTGTGATAAGGCCGTCTGATTAATGGCAGATTTCGAGAAATATATTTGCTTTTTAAGGAGTAGGGTTTCAGCTCTAAGCCCAACGATCTACAGTCCTATTAGACTGGGACCTAAGGTTTGAGGTGGATTCCGAACCATTACAAACATCTATGCCACATTCGGGAATAGAACCCGAAGGCTGTAGTAATGAGCCTTAGCCATTGGGCCATCAGGCCCCACTATCTGGCAATATAGAAATTAATTTCAGAATTTTTGTAGTTAAATTATCTTTAACAACCCGAGAAAGATGTATTTTAAGGTAAAGTGAGCGAAACATTTTCTCTTAAAATGTGTGCAATGACATGGGGAATGAGTGAAATGGCAATGATTGAATGAAAATGGGTGCATTTCAAATAACCGATGGGCTGAAAATTTCATAGGCTGACACATAGATGGTGCTATTAGTATTAAATACATATGATTTTTAGTTAGCCCTAACCTTTCTGTATAAATTTGACAGCTGTTGCACTATTAGTATGTGAGTTATAGCATTTTTAGTGAAGCAACTTTTGTTAGTTTGAAAAAATGGATAAAAAGGAATTTCGTGTGTTAATAAAACATTGCTTTTTGGCGAAAATAAATACTATTGAAGCCAAGACTTAGCTTGATAAACATTATTCGGACTTGGCACCAGGAAAATCAACCGCAGAGAAGTGGTTTGCTAAATTTAAACGAGGCGAAATGAGCACCGAGGACGATGCACGCACCGGACGTCCCAAAGAGGCTGTTACCGATGAAAACATAAAAAAAAGTCCACAAAATAATTTCTGATAACCTTAATGTGACGTTGATTGAGATAGTTGAGACCCTAAAGATATCAAAGGAACTTGTTGGACATATCGTGAATGAATATTTGGATATGAGAAAGCTCTGTTCAAAGTGGGTGCCGCGCGCGCTCTCAATCGACCCAAAACAACAACGAATTGAGGATTCTAAGCAGTGTTTGGAGCTGTTCAATCGTAATAAACCCGAATTTTTGCGTCGATATGTGACAATGGATGAAACATAGTTCCATCATTTCACACCGGAGTCCAATCGACAGTCAGCCGAGTGGACTGCACGTCATAAACACTAAAAATGCTATAACTTCAAAAGAAATGCTATAACTCACATACTAATATTGCAACAACTGTCAAATTTATACACGTGTCTTTTGAAGGTTAGGGCTAACTCAAAATTATATGGATTTAATACGAGTAGCGCCATCTATAGGTCATCCTATGAATATTTCAGCCTACCTGTTAGCTATCTGTTTTTGTCTCTCACCATTATTCATAAATAATAACATCTGATAAATTCTATGCCAACGAAACTATTTTTCTAAATGAAGTTATTATTTCAGCCAAGTATTTGCTGTCCTTTCCTTTTCAAACAATGTAATTAATCAGCAAAATATTTATCTGCTTATGTTTATTTTCAAATTGTTTGTGAGATTTTTTTTTTTAAATAAACTTTTCATTTCTATTATTCAAAACAATTTGCAAAGATAGTCTACTGTTTAGCTGAAGAATTTTTAAATTTATCGAATGAGACAAACCATTTATTTCCTTTCAACTGTCGAATCCCCTCATTATAGATAGAGAGGAACGAATTTGTCGGTGCATTCATCTTCATAAACTTCAACAAGTGTCACCAAAAATACTGCTGTAGAAGAATAGTTCGCGTTTTAAAACTCTAGTTTTAGAACAATCTCCCTAGCAATTGTGCCTTGATAAATAGCATGGGTCAATAACATCAATAGAACCTTCTCAATTACCGTATTTCGAGTTTGGAGAAGATAGAGTGACATATTCTGAAGAGGATACTTTATATAGAACAGAATCTTCATCCAACTTAAAAATATTACACAGAAAATTTATAGCTTGTTCCAGCATACATTCTTAACAAATTTTTTAAAGTATTAATTCTGAATGAACTATTTATTTTAATTCAATGCAATTTCTACGTCTGAGTTTACCTGCAGTTCTATAAAATGAAATTTAAATAGAGATTTAAAATTAATTATTAACAGAGGAAAGCAATGGATTAATTATTAACAGAGGAAAGCAATGGAAAATAAATATTCTCATGTAATTCTTACTATATATATCTTCATCACATTTGCATTAATGCAGAGTATAGAGCAATATGATGGAAACATCTCTACAGCTTAACCTATAATTTTTTTTCTTCTAATGCAGCTGGCAAATAGACCGTGATCTTTTTATGCCATAAGGGCTGCACCGATGTTACTCACTTTGCGTTACCCAGGGGGAGCGTGTAACTTGATGGTAAGCTACGGACGCGGAGTTACATTGCCTCCGCAACGCTCTACCATCTTATTAGGACCGGGACCTACGGCTTAAAGTGGATTCCGAACCACTACAACACCCATGGGAAAAGCCAGGATTTGAACCCGATGCCTGTGGAGCGCTAGCCATTCGACCATCAGGCCCCGCTTATCCTATATAAATGGAGTATTTTCATCATCATTGACGCAACAGATCCATGGTGTGCCAAGGCCATCTGACTTATGGCAAATTTCGAGACAGGTGTTTCCTTTTTTACTGGGTGGGTAGTCAGCCCTACGTCCAATGCTCTACGATCATATCAGACCCTGACCTGCGATTTTAAGTGGATTCCAAACCACTACGAACATCCATGGCACCGGCGCAATTCGAACCAAAGCCTGTGGTACCCAGCTCCAGAACGCTAGCCACTGGGCCATCAGACCCCATTATCTGGTAATATAGAAATTAATTTATGACTTTTTGTAATTTAATTATCTTTAACAATTCGAAAAAATGTATTTTAAGTTAAACGGGTGTATTTCAAACAGCTATCTGTTTTTGTGTCTTAAGTATAAACATCATTATTCACAAATAATTACACGTGATATATTGTATTCCAATCACATTATTTTCTAAAAAATTAGTTAATCAAAGCATATGCTGTCCTTTCCTTTTTAAACGATGTAATCAATCAGCAAAGCATTTATCTGTCTAAGATTATTTTCAAATTGTTTGTAGGAACAGTTAGTTTTTTTTTTTTTTTTTTTTTAAACTAAACTTTTCAATTCTATTATTCATTCAGAAATTTGCGATGATATTCCACTCTTTAACAGGATATTTTTTTAAATTTATCGAATTGTTCAAACCATTTATTTCCTTTCAACTGTCGAATCCCCTCATTACAGATAGAGAGGAACGAATTTGTCGGTGCATCAATCTTCATAAACTTCAACAAATGTCACCCAAAACCCTGCTGCTGAAGAATAGCTTGAGTTATAAAACTCTCTTTTTTGAACAATATCCCTGGCAATTGTGTTTTGATAAATAGCATGGGTAAATCAATAGACCCTTGTCAATTATCGTATTTCAAGTTTGGAGAAGATAGTGTGACATATTGTGAAGAGGATACTTTATATAGAATAGACTCTTAGTTTCATCCAACTTAAAAATATTACATGAAAAATTAATAGTTAGTTCCCACATAGATTCTTAACAGTTTTTTTTAATATTACCTCTGAATGAATTATTTATTTTTGTGTATTTTTTCTATTTTTGGCATAATTTACAGGATGGCTTTGTTGTTTGATTTCCCCTCCAGTTCTATAGCAAATTTAAATAGAGAGTTTATATTAATTATCAATAGTTTTGTTTGTCTCTCTATTGTCCTTTTGTGTACATGTTGGGCTAATTAGACAGGGACGTACAGTGTAAAGTATATTCCGTTAAACTATAGGTCTGTAGGTTTATCTGTAAGTTAAACTGTATATTTGTAGGATAACAAACCTCCATGCCAGGATTCAAACATGAAGCCTGTGGTACCAAAGGCCAGAGTGCTAGCCAATTGACCACCACTCCGCTTGCAATAATGCAGAGTAAAGAGCAATACGATGAAAACATCTCTACAGGTCGTCCTACATAAATGGAGAATTTTTGGGGAAAATTGATAAGCGTCCAAATAAAACGGAATGAACGAAATGCCAAGGTAAGGGCTTATTATATATTTGCTTTTTCGTTATTTTTCTGTGAAATGTTGTAACTACAGGGTGATTAGAATTAAAGTCCCACTTTCAAAATGCTAGTAATGAAGAATTCCCTTGAACACAATGAGTTCAAAACTGAACTGAAGAACCTTGATAAAGGAAGAAACGGTACGGCATCCAAAAAGTTCCGAAGTGCATGAATAGATGGCGTTGTAAGCTGTATAAAAAAATTAAATTCGACTGCCAGTGATATTTTGAATTGAAAGGACAACTTATTTGGCATGAGTTGCATATTAAACCAACTGTAGTGTTCAATGTGCTAAATTGATTCTGTGTTATGACGGAAAAAAAGACTTCCGAGTCATTCAACAGTTACGACACTGTGAGTGGAAAGCCCATCCACCACGGCAAGGTCATACCAAATTGGATGGGAAAAATCGTTTTTTTATGCCATACCGTTTGCCTGTTCTTCAAGTATCTTCAATTCAAATTTGAACTCATTGTGACTATTAGTTCTTTTTGTATATCATTTTTAAAGTGGGACTTTAATTATAATCACCCTGTATATCGCTGTATGTTGCCATTACAAAGAATTAAAAACACATTCCATGAATTTTTTTCTTTGTATCAATTATGTTTATTTCAGATTCACTCCTTTTTTCTTCTCTTGCACTCCCACGAGTTTGGCAAGAATTTGGAACACATCTTTCTAAACACACAAAATCGATTCTTTTCGAAAGACTGAATACCATCTTCGTTGCTGCACTATAAACTTCAAGAAATTCTCGGAGCTGCATTTAAATCTATGTTTTACCAACATTTCTTCTGACTGACGGATATATTTCAAGCGAGAAGCCCTACATTCACCACTCCCAGCATTTATTTTTTTTTTTCGTCATCTAAATATATCCCAGCGTGCAGCGGATTTTTTTATGACCCCTTTCCATTCCTCTGCGACTCGGTCTTTTTATCGGAGTTTTTGACGCGTTTGAAATATCGCATGTTAATAACTCACGCGGAACGTCGTCATATTTTTTTCCTTTTGTCGAATAAAGAACTATGCGGAGACATGCCATTGAATGTTATTTCCAGAAATGCGATTTTATTTCTATTCTATATTCTTGGAAAATGCGCAAAGCGGTTATAAATAATCATTGATTTCTTTTATTACTTTATTTTAGAACATAATTGATATTATTTATGACAATCATTAGTTGTTGTTGTTCTAATGCAGCTCGCAATACAGAGAAATTAGATCTTTATTCCATAAGCAAAGGCTTCACCGCTATTATTCATTGAGCATTACCTAGGGAAAACATGCAGCTTGAAGATAAGCTACAGAAAATAAGAGTAAGACTACATCACAACTTTCTACCAACCTATTAGACCGGATGTATTCCAAGAAAGTGGATTTCGAATCACGGCAACGGTTGAGCACGCTGCCAGCAGATATGAACCTGAGTCACTCTTCAACCTGCCCTGCTGTCTAGTGGCCAATTGGCTAGCTAGCGTACTGATCTTCTGGTATGACAGGCTTCAGGTTCGAATTCTGGCCGGGATATTTGTGACTGGTTTGAAATCCACCTTAAATTGTAGGCCCTAAACTGTTTAGCCCTCGTGTGCACAAGATGACCGTATAGTGACATACCAAACCAAACTGCTAGCTGCCAGGCTACCATTGGTTGAAGACAAAGGAAACAAAGGAAAATAGAGTTAAGACCAAGGAAATTATCTGGTGATAAAGAATGCTGTGAATAATGCTCTTAATTTAAAAAAAAATAATTTAACTAATTTATAAATAATAAATATGATTCAGTTTGTTCTTACATTGCTTTTAATTGCATTATTTTTGCATTGGTACAAGGATTATAGAATGTGTTATTCTAATGCAGCTGGCAATACAGAATCAGTTATCCTTATGCCATAAGAATGATAAGCTACGGGCGCGAGTAAAATTATAACACCACAACAAACATAGCATTTCCCCACAACAAAAAAAAATGATATTGTAACTAATGCAATTACTGTTATGTCAGTTACAATAGCATGTTTTTTCCTCTATTATAACTCATTGTAGTTATGCATTTCTGTAATTGTATGGTTTTTATTTTTCTTTTTAATCTTTTTTCACCTTCACATTTTTAAGTGGTAATTGGCTACAGTCGTCACGCGAGACATAAAATGAAATAAATATACTATATTTTTCCTGCAAAGGAAATATAATCCTTTGGGCTGTGTGACTATGTTTATTTTTACTACTATTTTTTTTTTCTGTCTTTTAATTCCTTATCTTCCTGTAACTCTGAAAGAGTTTCCTTTAACATTTATTTTTGTTATTTTTCCAGCCTCATATTTCTAACTGGTAGGGGGAATATAGTAATCAAACTTTATTTCTCTACATTCATCAGTTCCAATTATTGTTCGACATCATTAGATAACAAGAGACAATAAACCGGAAAAATGATAAGAAACCTTTGGCTATTTTTTAAAAATTATGTGCGTACGTCATCATTTTGTTAATCTCAAGAAACTGCCAGACAAAAAAAAACTTTTTTGGAATAGCAGACCCCGTTTCTTTAAGATTCTTCAGCGGACGATTCAGCAATCTTCTGAGGTGGTGAGGTCTATTCTTTTATTATTTTCCAAACTACATCCCTGGAGAATTTCCTCAGAAAATCTTATGACCCATCAGCAGATGAGAATGCAACATAAAGTTATCTTCCTTATAATCCTTTTTTTGAACTGAATAAATGGCGAATTTCAACAAAAAAACTGACTCTTGGAGCATAAAAGTCTTTAACCGAATACGAGATAAATTTGGCTAAAAGACTTAGCCATTCTTTTAGTCCTCTTGGGCATTAATCACAATGTGCTAAGATATCGAAAAATACTTTTGATATATGTCCCAGTATAAAGAATTGGCACCATCTTAGATAGTGAATTTTACTTTTTAAACAAAATTATTCTCATATTTTAATATTTTATGCTGAATTAAGCAAATGGATAACAGTTTTTAGCTTATCTGTTTCTCACTTTAAATTTTTTTTTCGGTGTCATGACTAAATTAGAATGTTAAAGCTGGTTTAATATTCCATGTGCTGAAGTTCTTTCATTACAACGTCTTTGTAACGCGTTTTACAAAACAGATATGGCACGGCATTGCTTATCTTTAGTTAATGTCATGATTTTTGATTTTATTTTCATAAATTTTGTTGAAAAAGTTTATAAATAAAAATCGTAATTAAAAATCCAGAGAAAATTATAGATAAGGACATTTTTAAAAAATGTAATCTCATAGTAATTCATTATTTCATATTTCAAGCTGGGGTGTAACGTTTCGACCTATATGAGACCTATAATGGCTTCAAGATAAGGACCGCTTTCAGTTTCATGGGAACACTCCAATTTTCATTTACAATCACTATATATATATATATATACAAATGCAAAACTCGGGATTATTATACAGATAAATGAAAAATTAAAAATAAAATTTGATCACATGCGAGTGATTAAATCAAAGTACAGTTCACTCTAAGGTCGGAGATTTTCAGAGTTCTCGAGCCTACGTAGAATCTAATTGCCTAGTTGCGGTAGACCTTAATTATCATGTTGCGTGATAACGAAACCACAAGGGGTTCACTTTGACGAACAGGCGGAAACTGCGGCCCATTCAGCCCATACAGAAAAAGAAACAAACAACACTTCTGGTCGACTCGTCGCAGAACACTCTTATTTCTTCTTCAAATACCTTCCGTTAAGAAATTCCGTCAGCTTCCCTCACTTCTCAATGGTGTAGATATTTCTCAGCTAGTGGTCTATCAGCAATCCCGATGGTGCAACTCATGGTGTACTCCTTATTCCTTCTGTAATTGTTTCGAATTGTGAAGGTCTCACAGACATTCGCTAATTTCATGCTGTCTATCTGCTGTCAAATATGAATGATGGGTTCTTTTTTATGTGCTTGTCAAAAAATATACACTTTTTTTCTTGAGAATGAAATGCGAAACCTTTTCAATTGAAAAATAATGCTACAGAGATAACCATATCAGTCAGAAATCAATGTATTGCATGTGCTTTAAAAATTAATTTAGCTAAATCTGTTAAAATCCCTAGTCTGTAAATTAAAATTTTGAAATTAACATATATTATTTATAGAATATTTTTCAGTGTCAGAAATTCTATGTTCATTACTGTAATAATGACAGAAAAATTACTATGATAATACAATTATCATATATTATACAATTATACTATTCCAATAAAGGAACCAAGAAATATTCATAACTATCTAATTTAATTTTTACCATATTTACGAGATTTATAAAGCCATTGATTTTAACCAAAAAAATTAAAATATACATTTTTAATTTAATGCTAATTTACATAACCAGTAGCTGTAACCGTTATCAATGAAGTTTCTTTTTTGTTTCATGTCAAAACCTCTTTTTACGATAAGAAATAGCTTAAAATAAAAATAAAAAGTTTAATCTATACTTTTAAGAAAACTAAGAGCCGGATTTACAGCGTTAATAACTAAAGAAAACAAGTAAGAGTGAGAAAAAATAAATAAATTTTAGGAGAAAATATCTGCTGGAAAATATAAATAAAACAATGGAAGAACTTCTTAAGAAAATGAGTTTAAAAAAGAGAAAACCGACGTCCGTTCCTTTAATAATCTCTCACAAAATGAAGACGTTTTTAAGATAAAAAGTTTCTGAAAGAAACCGATACTCCAAACAATTTACGAGGTACCGTAAAAATAAAATTTAATTATTTAAAGTTATAATGTGCTTCTAATATTAATTAAAGTTTGATAAAACAAATTTATTTCGATCATTTCTAAGCCGAACCACCCACAGTTAACTATTAACATCATGATTAACTATAAAAGGGAAGGTTTAAAAAAATTCCATTAAATTAAATGCAAGTGAGTCATTTGATTAGTATAAAAATTGTATATTTATGATACTGATGATATTTTGTATGACTTAAGTATAATTACATGGAGTTTGATTGTTTTTGGAGAGGCTAGCTCTCTGGCGCTCGGTGCCACAGGTTTCGGGTTCCAGTCCCTTTCGAGGACATGGATAATTGTATTGGTTCGGAATCCATTATCAAACAGTAGTTCCCTCATTAATATGATCATAGAGAGTCGTGAAAGTAGTGTTAATAGTGTCCGTAACGTATCTTGAAGCTACACGTACCCCCTGGATAGTGCTAAATAGGCCGGCCTTGCTTATGTCATAAAGATTATCTATCTCTGTATTGTCACGTGCATTACAACAACAACATTTTGTTTCTAATGCAGCTGGCAAACACATAGACAGATGTCTTGGATGCCTTAAAGCAAGCGCTGCACTGGCGTTACTCACTATCCAGGGGGTGCGTTTAGCTTGAAGATAAGCTACGGACGCGGAGTACACTACTCCCACAACGCTCTACGATCATGCTAGACCGGGATCTATGGTTTAAAGTGGATTCCGAACCACTACAAACATTCATGACACCACCGGGACTCGAACCCGTAACAGAGTTCTAGCCACTCGGCCATTCGGGCCCAAATAATAATAAATGAACCAAGAAATATTCATAACTATTTATTTTAATTTTTACAGCATTTTCAAGATTTTTTAAACCATCCCATTAATTTCTATCAAAAAATGAATATATATTTTTAATTTAATGCTAATTTACATAACCAGTAGCTGTAACCGTTATCAGCGAAGTTTCTTTTTTATTCCGTGTCAAAACCTCTTTTTGCGATAAGAAATAGCTTAAAATAAAAAATAAAAAGTTTAATCTATACTTTTAAGAAAACTAAGAGCCGGATTTACAGCGTTAATAACTAAAGAAAACAAGTAAGAGTGAGAAAAATAAATAAATTTTAGGAGAAAAGATCTGCTGGAAAATATAAATAAACAATCGAAGAAGAACTTCTTAAGAAGATGAGTTTAAAAAGACGAGAAAACCGACGTACGTGATTCCTTTAATAATCTTTCACAAAATGAAGACGTTTTTAAGATAAAAGTTTCTGAAAGTAACCGATACTCCAAACAATTTACGATGTACAGTAAAAATAAAATTAATTATTTTAAGTTGTAATTATTTGCTTCTAATATTAATTAAAGTCTGATAAAGCAAATTTATTTCGATCATTTCTAAACCGAACCACCCTCAGTTAACTATTACCATCATGCTTTACTATAAAACGGAAAGTTTAAAAAACATTTACATTAAATTAAATGCAAGTGAGTCAATTGATGAGTCATATAATAATTGTATACTTATATATGACTTACATATAATAACATGGGGCCTGATTACCGAGAGGTTAGAACTCTGGTGCTCGGTAATACAGTGTTTGAGTCCCGGCGGGACCATGAATATTTGTAGTGGTTCGGATTACATTTTAAACGTAGATCCCGACCTAATTTGATCGTAGAGTGTAGTGGGGGTAGTGTGACTCGTGTCCGTAGCTCATCTTCAAGCTACATCTGCCCCCTGGGTACTGCTGAATGAGTAACAGCGGAGCCGCTCTTGCTTATTTCAACAAGATTAACTGTCTCTGTATTGACAGCTGCATTAGAACAACAACATATAATAATTGTAAATTCCATAGATTTAACACATTTAACGTTAAAAAATCATTTTGAGTTCTTTAAAACTCATGATTTTCTTAATCGTGGATTTTATTGGTATATGTCATTATGTTTTAATATAGAAACATAACTAAATACAGAAATTTCAATACACTGGAGATTTCAATTAAAGGAATTTTCGTATTTATTATTTTCACAAATAATTTAATAGCATTTCGCAATAGTAGGCAAATTGAGGCTAATGCTACCAACTAAAGATGCAAATTTGAGTGAGATTCTCGAGTTGTATATTCTAGATTGCTACAATTCTTTTACTTAAAAACAAATTTGCTTGCAGCAGTTTTAATCAATGTAACACATGTTTAACAAGACACTAAAATACAAAACAAATTTATTTACTTGAGGGCTCTAACATAAGAATTTGCTATGAGTCTCACATTTTGTTGTTACGTCTTTAACCAAAACAATTATTTGTTAGGATGTCTTGAATTCTAGTTTTGCATTACAGTTTTCAAATATAAACGTTGCGTTACAGTTTCCAACGTTTTGGTTACATTATCGGCCAGAAATTTCAATATTTGTATTTGTGTATTTACTCTGAAGTTATTGAAAAACTTGCACATGTGTAACCACTCTCATGTCCCTTGTTTCACATCTTTAGTAGGTGGTAATGTGCTTATAGGAAGTGCATTTAACAAAATTAATTATTAAATCATTTAAAGATTTTTTTATACTTATCTAAGTTTATCAGCAGAAATGAGTTCTTCTTAATAAACAACAGTTGAATGAAATTTTGTTATCTGAACGATAAAGTTTAGTAAAAGTCTACTTTTCTTGGGAAAGCATTATAATTTGATGATTTCAATTGATAATATTAAATTGCAGTTGTTATAACATATGGTTTTATCGGAAATCAATCCATTACAGTAAGGATCACACACAAAGAAGGAACAAGCAGAACGAAGGAAACATACATCAAGACAGCAATCGACACTAAGTCGGTCTCACACACCACAAAAAGTCAAAGTGGGAAGAGAGTTAATAAAGGGGGTACACACTTTCTTTTAGTCCATGAGGCCTCTGGCATCCTAATACAACTGCAAGACTTCTCCTTGGCGCTGAGCTTCCCTGTTCAGTCCTTTGCATTTCAAAAGATGTTCTTCAATATCAATTCATTGTTCCAGCTCTGCATATAAGGCAAATGTTCGAGGCACAGGCACCTATCCTGTTTAAATGTTCCGCAAGACAATCGTGTCCGGTTCTTAATTGAAAGTGGACAACCGCCTCTTTACGCGGTCTAGTGTTAAAGAGTTTTCAGCTGACTTAGATAGTGTGTCACTTTTTGCCTTCAGATTTAGTTATGAAATTATATTTCAGTTACTTAAAAAATGTCTATGAATATATTTCTTGAAAGATTCTGGTGGAACTTGTTTTTTTCCAATATTTACATGATTTAATTTTCTTTGTAAGTAAATCTGGTCCTTCGTTACTTTAAATTCCCACATGTGATGGTAAACTGTAGTAAATCATATTAAAAACTGTTTTATAATCATATCATAATTAAACGTTTTAAAAAGTAAAAATATATATGTATAATATTAATAAACAAAAAGATTATTTAAATAACGCTCTTGATTGTTCATGTAAAGGCTTATGAAGTATGTTTATTTAAGTGTGCACAGCTGTAATAAATTCCATATTAAAACACTTATTACAACTACATATGAAAATTTTTACACGAACATCAATTGTAAAATTGATTTCCTGCTTTAAAGTAATTAGCCAAAAGGTATTTTGTTTAAAAATGTATATATATATAGATATATATATTTGCTTAAATATATATATATATATATATATACACACATATATATTTAATAGTTAATAAAAAGAGTTATTTAAATAACTCTCTTGAATGCTCAAGTAAAGCCTTATGAAGTATGTTTATTTGATCTACACCATCTGTAATCAATTCCATATTAAATTAGTTTTAAGTGTGGAAAAAATTACTAAATGTAAAGTTAATTAATGTAGACTATGTATGAAAATTCTATCAAAAGCATCAATGTGCTTAAAAATACATTATTATTATTTTTTTAAATCATATTTTGTAATCCATTTTCATCTTTTTTTATATCAAGTCAAATGTATTTCTCATTTTTAAAGCATTTTTATTAACAAATGATATTTCATTATTTAATATATTGCTTAACATAGCAAAGCGTTAAACTATTGCCCTTCCATGTTTGATATGTCTGTTTGGTGAATGTTTTGTTAAACAGAATATCATTTCCAAGTCTATATATATAGCTTCTGGACATCTGCCTTCAGGAGATAAGGGCTCCAATGACTTATTTCGGCTTAACTAAAATCAATATTGGACGCTGGATGTTTAGTTTGGAATGTGGTTAGGATCATTAGTTATAGATTTTCATTTAAGCTCGCTCAATATGCTTAAGAATAACGATGTTCAAGTAATTATACCGTCAAAGTATAGTTAAATTCATAATATTTTAAATGAAATTCACAAAAGTTATAGATTAACTTTTACAAAATATATTTTTATGAAAAATGTACTCTACATTACTATGAATACATTCGATGTTGTATTAAATATTAAATATTATTTAATTTTAATAAACTTTATATATTAAGTAATTTTATTAATTAAAATTTTGTATTGAAAATTAAATGGAGAATCCATTAATTTTAATTAATCCGATTTTAATTTGTACTGAAGTTTACTTTCGTCGTCAAGTAACGAATTAATTAATCATTGAATTAAAAGAAGCTGTACAAATTTTGGCCTTGGCGTAAATTTGCTGATTTAGCTATAAAGGAAAAACTTACACAAGTTAGCAAAATATTTAAAAGTGTTGTTATCGAAATTGGCGAGGACATTGGATAAAATTTCAGAAACTAACATTTATTTAAAACATTTTCTGGTTGTTTTGAAAACTTTTTTCCGATAGGGAATCAATCTTGCTCAATTGTAATCATACTAATTGATTATTTTTTATGAATTTTATGTGATCTATAGGAAAAATGTGCCATACTTAAGATAACCTTCGATACACTATTTAAGAATACTGGTAAATATGATCTCAACATATATTAAGACATCTAAGCCATTCGTATAAGAACTTTGTCAGTACAATTTAAATAGTCAGCCTACACTTATAGGTTTGGTTTGGTTTGTCGTTCTACGATCATCTTGTGCACAAGAGGGCTGAACAGACCGAGACCTACAGTGGATTCCGAACCCCTCACAAACATCCCTTCCACCACTAGGTTTCGAACCTGAAGCCTGGGATACGAAAGGCCAGAGCGCTAGCCACTTGGCCACCAGAACGCTCCAATTGGAGGAGCATGACCGTTATCGGCAAGTCCCACTTTACTACGAATACCGGAATACTTGACTTGATATACATTCTTTATCGCTCCTATCAAAATAGCCGGCTCGTCTGCACTGTCTAATATTGAGGGTCCCAGTGGTTGTGACAACAACCACGAAGTCGAATCGCAGAAAAAAGTCAATTATGCAATCTTTACAACATATGGTCTGTCTTATAAGGAAGTTGGCTCCTAGGAATGTCTCTGCTACAAAGAAATAATACGACTGATTTCAGCCTACCATTTCTTCAAGCAATAAGGTAGTGTTTGCTAAGCTTAGCCACATATCTACTGGTATTCCATTAACTTTAAAATAATACACTCAGAGACTTACATGGTTCAAGATAGCATGAAGACAATGTAGTTTAGAAAGAAGAAATTTCTCTTAAGTGATGAATCCCGCATTTGTTTCTGACACAATGATAAATGAAGGTTACCGTGGAGACCACTTGGCTGCAAGTTGAATAGACCTTAGCACCAGGAAGACACTCCAGGGCAGGAATCTCCAAACTTATTTGGTTACGCTACTCTAAGATGAAAATAACTGAAAGTTGTAACCCATTTAATACATACAGACTGATTCAATGATCTTACTAATCATGAGGTCATGGGCAAACTTTAAGGCTTGATAAATCTTACTAAAACATACATTTTTTGGGGAGGAATGTAGGATCAGAAGTGAATCTTTGAGCGAACGCATTTTCAAACGAATGCACGATGCCTCAATTGATACCTGTCACGTAGCGAGTTTCAAGTCCTTTGGCTGGAACCACCGATGACCACTCTATTTTATTCTTACTCTGGGCTTCCAAGTGTGTTTTCATTTACGAACTCCAGCTGATTTAATAGAGCAGGGGTCTCCAAGTGCCTCAGTATCTACTGGCCCGCCAGTGTCATCAATCGGACCTGCGGCAGCGAATAGCTTATTGTTGCTGTAATAGGTTGGATAAAAAAAACACAGAATGATAATAACTCGGTTTGATTTAATTGCTAAGTAGAGCTTAATGACAAGCATAATACGCAGAAAATTTAACTTAAGCATGACAACTAACAAATAATTGAAATGTATCCCACTAACATTATAAACTAGTGAACATCCTGCGGTTACCCTCGGTAGTAATGTTGGGGTAAAGAGTATCACATATGTATGTATGTCGATGTTTGGAATGTATATATCCTCAATCAAACATATGATTTTTATCCTGAAAATCCCCCAGGTACGGAAAAGCTAAATTAACGCGAATGAAACCATGGGTATCCCCTTGTAAGAAAATATTAATGAGATTTATGCAATTGTGATTTTTCACTGACAATAGTTTGTAGTTGTGGATCAATTTTACTTGTACCAATTATTAAAAGATATTTAAGATGCACATCGGTTAACTTAGATCTGTAAACATTCCTTGTGTACTTCATTTTGGAGAATGTTTTCTCACACAAGTAAGTAGTACCATAGATTAATTAATGAGTTTTTAATTTTTCTGCCATTATAAATGATATTGGGCCTTGGTACTTACTGGAGTAAACAGAATGGCCCTAAGGCTGGAAAGTTTGGAGACCCCTGTAATAGAGGGTCACTCTCTATAAATGAATTAAATAAATGAAACACTAAGTATAAATAAAATTGATATCAACCTTGAAAAATCCCGAATGCTAGGGGACATATGATGAAGGTGAAATTTCGAAACTCAAGCAATTTTTGATGGCAGGATAACCATTTAATTATCATATTTTAAAAACATTATAAAATTATAAGCTTCAACTTTAAATCAACGTTACTTTAATATCAGAAAAAACATTACAGTTACCACCAAACGCTACACATTTAGAGAAAGTTTTGAATACTAGAGTAAATTTTGAATGAAATAGCAACGTCTTTACTTTTCATTATAGTTAGAACAGATTTAAGTGCGGTAAAGTTGTAACATTTTAAAGTTTTCGCTTACCTTTTAATATATTTGCTGTCTGTGTATCTTCCCTAAGTGTTATAATTCTGCTCCATGCATAAGCTGAGAAAACCCTTTATATGGTTCTTAATTAATTTAATGCATGCAATTATAAATGCAGTGATTCTTCCAGGTGAAATCAAAATGTTCCACATAGGGTGAATGAATACCCTCATAATTTTAAATTATAACATGGAGATGTGAATCAAATGTTAAGTAGTTGCGCATTAAATCGAAATAAGGAACTAGTTAAATGAAATAAAAGGAAATCTATTTCATAAATATGCTGATTCCCGTCGATCAGTTTCGTACAGAATTCAAAGCGTGGGAGTAATAAGAATATGGGAAAGTGTCATTGCAGTATATTTTAATTACAAAGATTATTAACTAGTGTGGGGCAGTAATTATAAATATTAAATGTATAATGGCCAAGGGACTAGCGTTCTGGTTCTCAGTGCCACAGATTTTGAGTACGAAATCTAGCGATGCCATGGATGTTTGTAGTTGTTCAGAATTCAATTTAAGCGGTAGGTTTCAGTCTAATATGATTGTAGAGCGTTGGACGTAGGACTGACAAACCTACCCCGTAAAAAAGTCAACGTCAAGGAGTTAAGTCAAACTTCTACCTACGAGTGCTCCATCCCAACAGAAGCTGCACTCTTTCTCTTCAACCATCAGACCACACGGGTTCGTGGCCTTTATGCAGATGTTGCTGTCTACCAAGTAAGAGAAGTAACATAATTAACTACTAAGATTATAAATTACTGTGGGGTCCAATGGCCGAGTGACTGGTGCCCAGGCGCTCGATGTTTTGGGTTCCAATCTCGGCTGTGTCACGGATGTTTGTAATGGTTCGGGAACCACTTTAAGCAGTGGGTTCCGGTCTAATATGATTGTAGAGCGTTAGACTTAGGGCTGACAACCCCACCCCGTAAGACAGCATCACGGAGCTAAATCAGACTTCTACCTAAGAATGCTCCATAACAACAGAAGCTGTCGACTTTTTCTTTAACATGAGACCACACGGATTAGTGGGCTCGGTCTAGATGTTGATGTCTACCAAGTGAGATTGGTTTGGTTTTTCGCTATTTATTTTGTGCACACGTTAGGCTAATTAAACTGAGTCCTACAGTCTAACGTGGGATCCGAACAACTAACAAACATCTATGCCAACGCCTGAAGCCTGCGGTACCAAAGGTCACAGCGCTAGCCAATTGGCCATCAGACCTCACCAAGTGGGATAAGAAACAACAATTAATGCAATCAACTTGGTGTTTTTCAAATGCTGTTCATTTTACTTGTGCTATTTAAATACGTAAATACTTATAATCTCATTCTTAATATTCTCTGTAAATATTAATTATTTAACACTATTTTTAATTCTATGACACTATTAAAGAAAATTAAGTTTATTTGCCTAATATTGAACCTGGTAATTTCAATCCTGTTATTCTCTTAGGAATCATGTACACTCACTGCGATTTCAATTAAAAGATAAAAATTTAAAACACTTTTAAATACAACGTAAACACCCGCTTACTGCTTGATTTTAATTACTTCTAAGCGTGTTGATTGAACCAGACAAGTTGAACCAAACAATCCAAAGAATTCACTCTGAAATCATAATGGCTCACCGTGGTGCCATGTTGCTTTCAAAAGAAGCACTTATTAAACCCTAGACTCTCTTTAATGCTACACGCAAAATAAATAACAATTATTTTACCGAAGAATCTTGTTCTGGCGCTAGTTCATTAAGGGTTTAATCACAAATAAATCCAGAATAATGTTCCGCTGACGTTATCTTTGTTGAATTTTGTAAATAGCTTTTCGACGATTTAAAGCATTCCAATAATTATTAATCTTTTCTTAAGACAATCCATTATATTTTGCTTTTTAAGAAAAATGTTCCAACAATAGCTATGATTACTATGAATTTAAAAAAAAATTCTTATTGAATACCTCGCCTGATTCTTAAGAAATATTTATGTTAAACGTCTTTTAAGTGCATTTGATGATAAGTTCTGCAGCTAAAGTACTTGTTATGGAAACTAGATTGTATTCGATATAGGTATTCGATAATACTTTTATACTTTTTGGTATGGCCTTGTTAAAGGTATTATATTTTGCTGGAAACAGGATTTTCGACAAATATTCACGATTTTATTATTTGATTTAGGCAGTTTCAGTTATTTCTAATTGACAAGGATGAAATTTGTAGTTACTGATATAATCAAATTCAGCAGCTTATTTTTTTACATTAGTTTAATATTTTACCGGGTTATTTTTTTAAGTTACATGACTAGGGCCTAATGGCCGAGTGGCTAGCGCTCTGTACCTCAGTATCACTGTTTTCGAGTTCAAGTCTCGGCGGTTCCATGGATGTTTGTAGTGGTCCGGAATCCACTTTAAGCCGTATGTCCTGGGCTCATATGACAGTAGAGTGTCACAGAACCCAATCAGACTTCTTCTCACCCACATTACTTCCAAATTGTATAGGGGCAACTCAGCTCTAGGCACAGCGATGTTGCTTGCTGTACTAGTAGTAGTAGTAATCTTCGCATAGGCATTTTGAGAAATCTCTGTACAGAAAAAAATTCAACGAACATTATGTTTTTTTAAATTTTCTTTTATATTCATATTTCATTTGAACGACGCTTAGAGAAGTTTAGGAACTAAATCTTGATGTTAAGCAAAATGAAGTTTATTTGCCTAATATTGAATCTAGTAACTTCAATCTTAATATTCTTTGCAGGTTTTAATTATGTAACACTATTTTTAATTCTATGACACTATTAAAGAAAGTTACTTTTATTTGCCTAATATTGAACCTGGTAATTTCAATCTATTTATTCTCTTAGGTATCATGTACATTCACTGCGAGTTCAATTAAAAGACAAAAATTTAAAACACTTTTAAATACAACGTAAACACCGCTTACTGCTTGATTTTAATTACTTCTAAGCGTGTTGATTGAACCAGACAAGTTGAACCAAACAATCCAAAGAATTCACTCTGAAATCATAATGGCTCCCTGTGGTGCCATGTTGCTTTCAAAAGAAGCACTTATTAAACCCTAGACTCTCTTTAATGCTACACGCAAAATAAATAACAATTATTTTACCGAAGAATCTTGTTCTGGCGCTAGTTCATTAAGGGTTTAATCACAAATAAATCCAGAATAATTTTCCGCTGACGTTATCTTTGTTGAATTTTGTAAATAGCTTTTCGACGATTTAAAGCATTCCTTGCAGAAGTAATTATTAATCTTTTCTTAAGACAATCCATTATATTTTGCTTTTTAAGAAAAATGTTCCAACAATAGCTATGATTACTATGAATTTTTAAAAAATTCTTATTGAATACTTTGTCTGATTTTTTAAAAATAGTTATATTTAGCGTATTTTACGAATTGATAATATGCTCTACAGCTAAAGTACTCTTGCTATAGAAATCCAATTGTATTTGATATAGGTATTTCATTATACTCTTATATCTTTTGGATGTCCTTGCTATAGGTATTAGATTTTGTTGGAAAAGGGATTTTTGACAAATATTCATGATTTTATTATTTACTTTAGCAGAATATAGGTTTTATATTTTACCGGGTTTTCTTTTGAAAGCTACACAACTCGCCTGTTTTAAAAAAATTTTGTACAACTTTTTTTTTAAAATTAATTATGTGTAAAATGCAACTGTCGGAAATTCACATTATTATGAAATATGAGTTCTTATGTGAAACTACGGCATCGCACACCGCGAAAAACATTAATGACAGATGACCAACGTGGTCGTCCGGAATCAAGTCTGAGGCTGACATTCTGACCCATCTCAGAGAGCCTATGAATAATAATTGAAAAGTGCTAGACGATTTATATACCCTGAAACTGAGGTGTACCGACCGTCTAGCAGAAGCGAAGGCCAAAGTAATGCGTTGTCCACACGAGAGTCGCAACTCTGACTAGACTTAATCCCCAGGATCCTCTTTTCCTTGGACACGGGTCACCCCGCACAGCAAACACGCTGGCCAGAGAACTGAAATCGTAAGTTAAGCCAGATATACCAAAACAAAACAAATGATAGGAAACAAACATTGTCAGCCAAATAAAACATCCAAAAAACTTAAATAATTTTAAGAAACGATGTAAATAACATCAAGAAATGATGAAAAGGAAGAGAGTGAGCTCTAAAGATAAAATAAAGTATTAGAAATATGACAAACGAATGACGGTAATGAGACATAATGATGCATATAAAAATGAGGTCTGCGATCTAGACGATGAAAAAAAAATAAGACTAAAGAATGAAGGAAAAGATCATTGGGTTGACTAGGGGGTCGTGACGCCCGTACATATATAAGACGAACTGACGTGTAGCTGAGGGGTTGCAACTAGGTCCTCAGGAAAATTAAATTCGGAAGCATATGCTCTTATCCTTATCTTTCTTCATCTCTCATTGTTTCCATCTTGAAATACATCCTGCTTTCTGAGGCCAGATCATAGAGTAGCAATAATAAGAGTGGTTTACCGGTTCAAGAAACGACCTGATGGGCAATTGGCTAGCGCTCTGGGCTTTGATATCACAGGCTTCAGTTTCAAATCCTATTGGTAGCATGGATTTTTGTGAGTGGTTTGGAATACACTTTAAACTGTATGTCCCTGTCTAATTAGCCTAAAGTGTGCACAAAATGAACGTAGAGCGACAAACCAAACATGTTCGAAAAGGACAGAAAGATAATGACAACTTTCGTTAATTTCGTAGAATTTGCGCTTCATTGGCCCTTGGCTCCTATTCCAAAACGCCAAGGCCATTAATCAAATAATGTACAAATTAAAAAACAAATGAATTTATCCGCTCAAAAATAAAGAACCAGTAAAATAAACATTATAAATCACACAAATAGTTTAATAATTAACACAGACTTCAAAATTCTCTTTAAACAGAAAAAATAATTTCATTTAGTAATGGAAAAAATAGACAGATATATAGAACTATATACTATATTTATCTTATATAAATATCACTTATTTCATCCAACTGTTTTTAAAATATTCAATATTTATTCAGAATAGCAAATAAATAAATTTCTATGTATATGTGAAAAGTAAAAGCTATCCTTTCACAGACGTTTAGACACGAGCTAACACACAGATATATATCTAAAATCAATATAACATATATATATTTAAACAATGTAAGTTAAAAAATTAGAATGAATAGAAATAAAAGTAGAAAGTAGATAGAGTAGAAATAAAATAGAGCGCCTTTCGCTATTCTAAAGAAACAGAAAGTTGGGCAAACATCTCTCTTTCTTTTCATACTACAGTTGGCTTTAATCGCCCCTTGGCTCCTTTTTCGCATGCCAATTTGTTTTAAAAACGTAAACATGGTAGGTAGTGAATCTGAAAATTCCGAGAAAAGCCTGAAAATTTTATTCTAAAGTCAAATATTTATTGAGCTATACATTTATTGAATTATACACAACATTATTTTACATTTATTGAATTATACACAACATTATTTTACATTTATTGAATTATACACAACATTATTTTATATTTATTGAACTATACTGTACATTTATTATTGATATATAGATACAAGAAATGTTATTTGTCTGTAACTCGGATCACTTTGTAAGAAAGTTAATAAAACGTTACAAAAAAAAAAGGTTCATATAAATGAACAGAGTTAAGCTTGAAAAAAAAGGGAAAAAAGTGTAAAAAGTGAAACAGTGGAGAAACAAATATCGCACTACTAAAAATATTTTTTTTAATTTTATTTTTTATATTTAATTTTTAGTATTATATATTTCTTTACAATGTGTGTTTAGTACCATTATTATTGTGTTATCTATGCTTACATGTAAGAATAATAGTAAACCCAAAAATAACAACTCCTTATGTTTCAATTTTTCACTCCAAAAAATAATGGATGGCAGCTAAGTGATTGCGTATTTTAAATAAAAAGGAAAATTAAAATTTTTGCCTTAAAGTATAACTTTATTCAATTAGGTGTTGTTCGTTTTCGTCGATGACCTTTTGTCATCTTTTAGGCAGTGTCATAATTCCATGTTCATAAAATTTCTGATTTTTGCAAAATGAATTAAATGTGATTTTACATCATCAACGTCAATAAAAATTTTGCCATTTAAGGAGTTCTGCATGGAACGAAATAAATCATAATCTGAAGGCTCAAGGTCCGGGCTATAGGGTGGACGTGACAACATATCCCAACCTATTTTCAATAATGTTTGGTGAGTTACCAAAAAAGGTGTTAGGCATACGATTTCTGGCCGTTTTTCTTGAGCTGCATCGATTAGTTTGGCCAGTCGTAGGACGTACACGTTTGAAAATAAAAAAGATTACTGAAATTAAGGAAAATTTTCTAGGTTATCATTGTGGTCAATTTCATTAGATTCATAGTTATCATATGTGTGCAAAAATACAAAGATATTTTATTTTTATAACGTTTAATTAAACATCAAGCACATCAGGCTCATCATTTTGTCATTCTTGATATAAGTTAAACATATCATTGAGATGATTTTAAGAAGATTCCAAGAAGGTAAGGATTATGATATACTTTGTAACAAACAGATTTCCAAATCCTTACCTATTTTCCCAATCCTTTTCATTAAATTCATATATATCACTTGAGTACAAAAATCTGGGGAAATTTTATTTTGCTATTTTTATAACATGAAATGTAACAGAAAAAAAAAAGAAATAGAATTATGTAACTAAAAAGGCGGAACAATCCCAGAGCCGAATGTGGAGGGCAGGCTTTTAAAGCGAGGAACCCAACATGGAATGAAATAAGAAAATATCCAAGTGAATAAAGTAAAAACCCTCTAGGTGATTATCATTAGTCAATTTCATTAAATTCATGTATATCACATGAGTACAAAAATGCGAGGATATTTTATTTTATTATTTTTATAACATGTAATTAAACATCAAACATATTTTTCTGAGTTAATCAGGCAATTCTTGCTATAAAAACCATTATTTATATTTATATGAACGTTGAACATAAATTGCAGACGCAAAACAACGATATTTATATGTGCATATTCCTTACAATATAAAAATAGCTTACTTTTTTAGACAAAATATTGTTTTTTGACTTGACTTACGGGAAAACTTTCCAAGACTAAATTCTTCTTCTAAAAACATTTGACGAAAATCTTTCCCGAGACAAAAAAAAACCAAACCTCTTCCTACCAGAATAATTATCCGTTCTTCTCTTATTTTCCCTCAAGAAATAAAACGGTTTGAGGTGCAAGTGTTATTAGCTTCTCGCCGGTTCTGTAGAGAAAGAAGAACAAGCCCAGAGTCCAGTGAAGGAGGGCAGGGCTTTTAAAGTGAGGAGCCCAACATGGGGCGAAATTGAGGTGCAGGGCAGTCTGCACGGTACCTAATGGGGCGAGTAGTGTAAGGCGAAAAAGAACCCTGCCGGCAGGTAATGACACGCGAGGATTGCTTCTTTCGCACCAAAAGGTCTATTTGGGACACAATAAAAAGAGTGCCGTCGCCCTTTTACCCTACTGGGGAGTACTACCGGGCACGCATTAGGGAGTAGGATTGAGACACGAAAAAAGAGTTTTTTTTTTTTAATTCAGAAAGCGTTCGTCTAGAAAGCGTTCGTTTTGTTTAACCTTGTAATGTTTTGTTTTTAGGGCCAGAGTCTGACTAGCGGATAGCATGGGAAGTCCAAACTAGGGAGTTCAGGACTCTATGTTCCCATGTATATGTTGGTGGTAATGGGCATGGTAAATATTTATATGAGAATATTATTCTTAAACTGGGCTTGAAATTGAGACGGAGAATATCTCATATAATACTCAGTTATAAATAAATGTATGTTCAAAATGGTTGTGGTAATATGAGAGTACACAGTAGCAAGATTTCCGCAGGACTCCCTGTGAAAAGCTGTATGGACAAAATATATCATTTTCAAACAATAAATGCATTCAAAATCAAAGTGCCTGGCATATTTAAACATGTTTTATGTTAAATAGCAAGTGAAACTTCATCATATTTTTTGATCATTAAATTTATTTGAGATTGAGATTAAAAATATTCGAGATTACATTAAATTCCTTATAATCCAATTACATCCTTTTTAAGGTGGAATATATATATATATATATAGATAGATATTTGCTTGAATGACCCGATAAAAGAATAAATTTATTGTTAATATGACATTTTTAATATAAGGATCCAATGATTTATTTATCACATATGCAATGCATTAGGTATTTTTAAATTATTTTATTTCATAAAATGACATATATATTGTTTTATAGTATTTGATATTAATATAAAATTAGTATCTTTTTAATGTTGAGGTCTGATAGGAGGAGGGGGGCTTGTTGGAGAGCCTGCTATATAGAAAAATGAAATTTATTTAATCTCTTAAAGTGAAAGTTATTTAATGAGCAATCAGCCCTTCTCCTCCAACAACAATGTTTATAGTACTTGGAATGGCTGCCAAAAGTTGAAAGTGCCCTCTTAAAGTCGCATACATGCTGTATACGATATAGATCTTGAGATCTGAATAGCCATTAACCACTGTGAATGTTGCTACTTTCTAAAAACGTGTACATACCACTTCCTATAAGTACTGACCAATTGATTAAATTGATTAGATATCTAACCCTATATTTAAATCTTAATTCCACTCAATATAAAAAAATCACTTTCCTAAAATACTGATTTTAGATGTACACAATTCTAAGAATACTTTGAAAAATATGAACGAAGTTTAATTCAACTTTCACAAAGCTGCCAGAACTGGAGCTAAAAATTTAATTACGTTGCGTCGGCGGCGATGAATGGGGAACGCACCTCCATTAATTAATTCTGCAGAAGAGCTTGCTTATCACTTGGATATGAAATTCGTCTCCTGCGTTAATCCTCTGGAGTTGGTGTAAAAATTAGCTGCAATCTTATAATCAGGTATCGCTTGTTTTAGCTAATACTGTGAAATATGCATGTCTTTAGCCATACTTATTATGAATTAACTATAAGGCAGTACTCAAATTAAGTATTATTTGTGAATAAAGATTGTTGTTTAAAATATTAGGATGTAATGAATACATAAAGTTTAAAGGTACTTATGTTTATCTTATGTATTTCAACTAATAAATAATACATGGGATATCTCTAACTTTTAGAGATACAATACATTATATTTATCGGTAAATAAAATGTACACGATCTGTATCTTTTTTCATCACAGTAATTAATAGAACTTAAAATTGCTGAAATCTCTTGCATTTTAATTATTTTAGACAAAACTAATAACTTTTTCTTCATTTAATTTATTAATAGTATTTAAAACATTAAAACATATTCAAGATTTTTAAAGTATAATTATTTAAACAAATGTTATAGAATGATTTTCAACGATCTTTTAGCTGTGATCATCATCAGTGGCGCAGCAGCCCTATGGTGGGACAAGGCCGTCTGACTATTGGCAGATTTTCAGGCTGTAGATGATTCTTTCTTTTTTTTTTTTTTTTTTTGGTAGGCTTGTCAGCCCTAGGTCGCTAGAATAATCACTCTATTAATTTGTACAGCAAATTTGGATATTTTAAGAGATATTTTTAGAGCATCAAGAAGGAATTAAATTTAATGCAAATCACGTAAAGAAATTAAAGCTTGTAACGAAGTTATATATATGTATATAATTCTTCTGTACGTGTGTTTGTCACTGAACTTCTCCTAAACGGCTGGACCTATTTTGAGGAAATTTTTTGTGTGTGTTTGATTGGGTCCCTGGATGGTTTAGATTCACAATTAACCGATTGGTGGGCCTGAGATCGGGTCCTTCTATACATGTGTTTGCTAACTGAAATCCTCTTGCTTGAACGATTTTAAAGAAATTTTTTTGTGTGTTTGAAGAAACATGGATAATGTTTTTATGCTACCTCATTTGTTGTAAGTCGCCACCAGAGGGAGCTGCATTGCATCAACTACTATACTGTTCAACCAATCGCTATCAAAATGGGTAATAATAAGTATTCGAGTATGTAAAATAGGTTCGCGCTGTCCACTTTATTGTTACTTGCCACCAGTGGGTGCTGTAGCATTTCATCTGATATACCGTTCAAATGATATCAATGAAAATGCGTATGCTCATATATTGGAACCTGGAAAATATATTCGCGATATTTAATATTTCATCAATGGGACCTGAAGGGCCGAGTGATTAGCGTTCGGTTCCATAGGCTCCGGATTCGAGTCCTGGAGGTGGCATGGGTTATTGTATTTTTTTGGAATACACTTTAAGTCATCGGTCCCAGTCTCATATTACTGTAGAGCAGCGTCACTGAGTCCAGTCAGCGAACAACTCACTCACATCATTCCCAAACTGTAAGCGAATAACTCATCTGTAGAAACAATGATGTTCTCTAGTATTATCATCCTCAGTATCGCAACAGCCCTATGTTGGACAAAGGACGTTTACCAACTGTCCGATTTCGAAACAAGAGATGTTTTTTTCTTTTTACGGCTTAGGGTTGCCATCCCTACGTCCAACTCTCTACAGCCATATTAGACCGTTACCTACGATTTAAAGTGGATTCTAAACCATTACAAACATCCATGTCAATGCATGCCATAGTCGTAGTCATTTGGCACTCAGAACCCAGATTGGTAGATAATTTAAGTATTTCTAACAGCATTGGGAAAAGAAATTATAAAATTTAAATACTAAATTATTGTTCATTTTACTGACGCACTTTTCTTTTTAGCTTCGCCATTTGTATTATTGAATCCTCATTGAATGCAATTTAATTATAAAAAGTAATGCAAATTTTATCCTTAATTAGTCTTTAACTAGTAATGGTCTTGCTAAACCCTTTTTTTATTGTCAAGAAAAAAATATATATGAAAGTGAGACTTTATACAAAATAAAAAATCCCATATACTATGTATTTTTCTTAAAAAAATAACATACACTAATTAGAAATATATGTCCATCAAGAAATACTGAATCTTACAATTTTTTTCTAACATTTACCCACCAATAGGAAAACTAAAATAACAGTTTTCTGAATCTGAATTTATCTGTACAATGTTCTTGCAATACAAGTTAAACACCTTTTTACTACATCTGACGTAAATTTGCGCGGCAAAAGAAAATGTCACTTACAACAAAAATATTTTAGCACTGTTTTTATTTGCTCTAACAGAAGAACTCTCTTTTTTTTTATGGGGTGTTTTCACCATTAAAAGATCTTTTTTTTTTTTTTTTAGAATAGTTACTGGTCTTTTTCTTTTGGCAGATTAAAAAAAAATGATTCTTTGCGAGTTTCGATTTAGTGTTTATTTTTGTCTTCCTTAACGAATACACATCCCGTGAGATATTCCGAGTCAATCCTTACAGATGTAAAACAAAACGAAACAACTTTTTTTCACCTTTCTGTTTGAAAGAAATAATATGTGAATTTATGTGATTTATTTTTTCACCAAAGGAATTAAACTGAAAAAAAATAAGACTATATGAATAGAAAAAGTTTGATGGTAATGCTCCAAAAAAAAAAAAATAATCATAGTGACTTAATCTCAATTCGTTTTTCCGACCATCTTAGCTTTCTTACATGACGATATAGAAGAGGATATATTTCTGTTTTGTGTGCGTAAATGAAATTCATGTTTTCACTTAATCTGCAGAAAACCATACCATCAACGAATTTGCAATGAGGTGATGAGTGATTTTTTATGAGGTGGGTTTTTCTTAGCATGCCAGTGATATTAAATATTTTATTATTAAATCATACAATATATTCTATTGTAAAAAAATAATAACAAAAATTATTTGTGAATAGTAAAACAGGAAAAAAATTTTTTTTGAATTCAATTGTAAAAAATATTATGAAATTATTATTTGAATACTATTTACTATAATAGGATTTTAAAAGGCTTGGTGGACTGAGTGGCTAGCACTCTGACACTCGGTACAGCAAGTTTCCAGTTCGAATGTCGGAGGTGCCATGGTTGTTTTCAGTTTTTAGGATATCACTTTAAACAGTAGGAGCCCGTCTAAGAGGATCGTAGAGCAATGTGGGGGTTGTCTTACTCGCGGTCGTAGCATGTCTTCAACCTACAAGTTCTCGCTGGGTAGTGCTAAATGAGTAACAGCGGCCCTTTCGTATGGTATAAATGTTACTATTTCTATATTACAAGTTCCATTAGAAAAAAATAGCATTTAAAATATTTCTGAAATTTCCCCAAGATATAACATTAACTTTTATAACGATGATGTCTTTGGGGTAACTGATCGAGATTTGTATTGGTAAGAAAACTTTGAAAATAAAAATTTAATTTTTTGTAAAGCTATTTTTTTTGTAAATAGTGAAACAGAAATTTTGATATATTTGTTTTTGTTCATTGACTTTTAAAGTAAATGTGTTTTTAGCACTTATTATATTCGTTTTTAAAGAATCGTCTCACATTTCACATAACACCCTAAGATAGCAGCTTTATTAATAAGTAAGTATTCTTGAGAATTTTTTTATTGAATGTGAGTTATGTGAGATAATCAAAACAAAAATTCATTCGGCTGATAGGAAAGTAGGACACTTGGTCCAAAAGTATTTGTCATTCTATTAGATTTTAAAATAATTGTACCGTTCTGTTTATTAATATGAACCTATAAATGGCATAGAGCAGAAGATATTTTGATAGAAAATTCTCATCGCTTAATCCTCTGTGATTATGATTGAAGATCGACTAATTGTACGCTTTTGTGAAAGAGGATTATTACTTTGAAAGTGATTAAAACTCTAATTAACCATTCAATGTGCTAACGGGAGTAATTGTTAACGTATTATATTACATTGAGAAGTATTTTTAAAAAGAGTTTAACCACTTTATAATATTCTAATTCAATGCGTACTATTTTAATGTCATGAAGAGCATAATATCTAAGTGGCATATTTAAAAAAACAATTATCACAAAAATAACAAAACAGACAAAATGTCAATTGATAAATCTAAAACAAAAACCTAATGATTCATTAAATTAGTTAATATTTTTAAATTCATACATACTTTTTAATATTTTTTAATTTATATAGTGACCCATTAGTATATTTTCAAAATTAGTTTAGTCTCTTTATAATTTGTTAAAACAATTGTTTTATTTTAGTATTTACTTAGAAACATAATAATTTTTCAGTGGAATTACATAAAGTAAAATTTCGCATAACAAATAAAAAGCAGTAAATTTTTTAATGATAAATATTCTGAAACTAATGAATCATTAAATTAATTAATCTGCTTCAATTCACGCCAGTTGTTTAATACTTTATTTAATTCATAAAAAATTTAAAATCTTTTTGTGTTCACGTAATGATTCATTAAAATACTTAATCTTTTTTAATTCATGTACTGATTCCTTAAATTACTTAATCATTTTCAATTCATACGAAATGATTCATACTGATTCCTTTTTAATTCATAAAAAATTTAAAACTTTTGAGTTTAATTCATTAAAATTTTCAATTCATGTACTGATTCCTTAAATTACTTAATCATTTTCAATTCATACGAAACTAAGGATTCATAAAATTGTTTAATCTTTTCCAAAGTTAATGATTCACTTAATACACAAAAGGTAAAAATCTGACAGCACAGCAAACGTAAAGAGACACAAACTTACTGTCTTCCACAAAACATATTGCTGAAGCCAGTGCTGTGAGTGAATCTGCAGGTGTCTTTGAGCTGATTCAACCCGATTCCACATAGAAAACTACCAGTGAATTTGCTTTCGGTAGCTTTACCAGTGTCCAACAGAAAATCTTACCCAAAAGAATCCCAAATGCAATCTTCCTCTCTGGAAGGCAGAAAGAACACCTCTCCTGCTGTCACTACTGTTTCGGAATTGAATGCTTCAGCACAAAAACAAGAAGAAAGAAAAAAAGAACACAACGGCGTGTTCAATACCTTTTCTTTTCTTTCTACTTCAGGTTTGTATTTTATTTTGTGGAATAAACAATGCGAGAAAAAGGTGGAAATAAACTTTGAAGGTTTAAAACTGTAGTTTTTTATTTTAACTTTCATTCTGCTCCAGCTGATGTCGAAAACCGGTCGAGATAGAAAAAAAGGCAACAGAATGAAAACTACCGTCAAATATTTGGCTTGTAGCTCTATTTTTTTAGTCATCTGGGCAAATTAGACCTGGACCTATAGTTTAATGTGGATTACGCTCTTTCCATAGTACAATTTATTTGTCTCTGGATTTAATATTTCATTTCGTATTGTTTATGGTAAATAAAATAAACTATAATTTTTATTATGCGTGAAGATGGCATTGTCTTGTAATAAGTCTTTTGGCGTCCAAAACTGACCTGAAATAAAGCAGTGGAGCTTTACGCGTGAAAATATTTATTCCACAAAACTAATTGGAAAACAACATGAATCATTCCAAATGTCCTGGAGAAACATAATTTTATGTCTTATCGTAAACACCATAAAAGTATCGTCGACGAAAGCGAAGAAAATGAAGTTGGCTGGTGATTCGTTGTTGGTATTTAATTAACTAGAGAACTGATTAAATACCATACACGAGAACTTATTTAATAGAAAACATAATTTCACTTTGATGGGAAGGGGAATTGTAATATTCCTGTGTCTACAGAATAGGATTGATTTTCCTGTAAAATGATTACTACTTTCTATATCATGAATTGGTTGCAATTCTTGAGTTTTTGAATATTAACTTCATTGAATTTCGCTTTGTAATATCATCAATACTTTCTCCTTTTCTGGGTGACTATGGATATTTAGCTTTTTCTTATCATTATTTAACTGGATTGATGTTCCTATAATATTTTGTGCTTTACGAATGAGCTGTTTGTATTAAGTATTTGAATATTTTTGTAGTTATTGAATATGATAAAATATAATATAATAATTAATATTCATAAACAAAGGAATCCTTAAATTAAATAATCTGTTTTAATTCACATAAAATTTTTAATTTATAGAAATATCATTAAAAAATTTTTTTAAATCTTTTCAGTTAACGTAACAATTCATATAATTACTTTATATTTTTTTAAATTTATGTACTGATACATTAAATTACTTAATCTTTTTCAATTCCTATGAAATCATTCATTAAATTGTTTAATATTTTTGAAAACTAGTGATTCACTTAATACACAAAAGGTAACAATCTGACAACACAGTAAACCTAAAGAGACATCAACTCACTGTCTTTCACAAAACATATTGCTGTATCCACTGCTGTGAGCGAACCTGACAGGTGTCTTTGAGCTGATTCAACCTGATTCCACATGAAAAAAAACAAAAAAAACCAGTGGATTTGCTTTCGATAGCTTTACCGTTATCCAGGAGACAATCTTACCCAAAAGAATCCCAAATGCAATCTTCCTCTCTGGAAGGCAGAAAGAATACCTCTCCTGTTGTCACTACTGTTTTGAAATAGAATGCTTCAGCACAAAAACAAGTAGAAAGAAAAAAAAGAGCACAACTGCGTGTTCAATACCTTTTCTTTTCGTTCTACTTCATTTTTTGATACTTTATTTTGTGGAATAAACAATGCGGGAAGAGGGTGAAAATAAACTTTGAAGGTTTAAATCTATACGTTTTTTTTTTTTTTTTATCTTTTATTTTTCTCCAGTTGATGTTGAAAATCTGTCGAGATAGAAAAAAAAAGGCAATAGAATGAAAACTACCCTCAAAGGTTTGTCTTGTAGCTCACCGGTCATTTTGTGCACATTTTGGATTAATTAGAGCTGGACCTACAGTTTAAAGGGGAATACGAATCGCTTACAAACATTATTTCTTTATAAATCTAAAGATACCCTAACTTATGTAATTCATTATTCCTAAATAATTAAAAAGAAGGAAAATCATTCGTTTGAGATGGTTAAATTCTAATGAGATTTTAAAATATGAATCAGTGAGAAAAAAGATTCTTCCAAGGTATATAATATAAAAGATATTTCCAATAAATGCTGGCACATTTTACAGAAAACCGCTCACCTTCTAACAGAAAGATTAGAAACACATGTTGGCTAAATGTAACAATCAGACTTATCCAAAAATTCTACAGTTACTTTTCTTCACTTTAATATGTAAATCAACTTTAACTCAGAATACATATTGTAATATAATTTGAAACTAAATACTGCACATTTATTATCTCATTCTTTTATACAAAAACTTAATTACTGTCATGAGTAAAATTTTAGTTAAAAAATGATTTTTTATTTGTAATTATTGTCTGTGAACCAGATGAAAAAAACATTAATTTGTCAGAAAAAAAATTATCTAAATAGTTTTTAAGTTATGGTGGAGCTGACACAGTTATCCAATTATATATATACATAAGATAAGGGAGATATATACTATAAAAATTATTTATTTATTGCTTAAATGTAAAGGAAATAATTAAAAATACAAAAATACTTAAAGCTGTTTAGATTTTCTTTATAAATACTACTTTTTTTCTAAGGTTAGAAAAAAAATAAATCTAAAAGTCATTTAACTCATGTAATGCTTTATAGCACTGTACGTATTCAATTCAAAAGAAGAAAAATCAATACTCTAAAATGACTAATTCCTAATCAGATTTTAAAATAGGATTCAAAGAGAAAAAGATTTTATAACGGGGCATATTTCCAATAAATTTGGTATATTTTGCATAAAAACCCTCGCCATCTAACAGAAGTAAAACATCTTGTTAGAGACACCAATGCCGAAGTCAAGCCACTTAGTCTTCTGCCACTCAAACCTTAAAATTACACGTTTGTTTAACACAATATCTTGGCTGGAAAACTCCATAAATTCGCACCATCCTCACCGGAAATCATAGGGGCAGGAGAATAATGAAAGAACAACACCCCCCTCCAACACAGGGGTGTTTCGCGCAGAGATCGTGTAATTCCCTCCTCAGTAGAGGGCGAAAATGGAGTTATCTCGTCTCAACACTTTCCTAATAAATGTTGCAGATGAACATGACTATCCAATCAGGGAGGAATTATGTTGGGTAGAATTATTTACAGCTGACCTAATCGCATTTTAAAGTGTCAGGTGCGTCTAAAGGATGTTGCTGCCAACTATACTTAACAATCTATCCAGTTTAAAGTTCGATCTAAGACGTAGATGTATAGTGTTAAAATATCTGCAGATGTTGGAATAATATCTTAATTTTAATTCATTATTGCAATACAGTTATTTTTAGAACAGAATGCAGGCCCACTGCTCAACTAACATTTAACGACTATTAAAATACAGGGTGATTATAATTAAAGTCCAACTTTCAAAATGCTGTAAAAAAAGAACTACTTATTCACAATGAGTTCAAATTAGAACTGAAGATACTTTCGAAGGGGAGACGGCATGGCGTCAAAAAATCTTCCAAAGTGTATAGATAGAGGGCGCTATAAGCGGCATAAAGTAAGTGAATTAAATCGATATGATAACGTATTTGGCATGAATTGCAGATTGAAACCACTGTTGTGTTCAATGTCCTTGATTGTTTCTATTTTTTGACGAAAAAAATTGATTTTCAAGTCATTCGACAGTTGTGACACTGTCAGTGGAAAGCCCATCCAACACGGCAAAGTCATACTAAATTGGATGGGAAAAATTGGTGGAACATTTTTTGGAACTATTCTTTCATGCCGTACAATTTCTCCCTTCTTCAAGTAACTTCAGTTCTAATTTGAAAATTCGTTTTTAATTTTCTAAGTGACACTTTAATTATAATCATTTTGTACCTAGTTTTGAACGAACATTCACTCGAAACGCCAATCACTCTAACCACCAAGTCCTGAAACCTATTGGATTTAGTCTCTGATTTTTTATTAAACCGTTGCTTTCTTTTTAGAAGTTTAATGTATTTTCTTTTCCTTTTTTCAGATTTATTATAGAAGAAAAAAAGAAACTAAACAAATTACACGAGTTAAAAACGGGTTTTTTTTCTCAATCAAATATTGGAGCAGAAAAGCAGAATCTTTTTATTGATTTCCTGAGAAAAGTAAAAGAACGACTTCGCGTGTGTTCCGTCTTGAATGTAAAATCAAACAGGTAATATTTGCGGAGAATTTAGCTTCGGGTTCATTACCTTTTGCCTTTAGCTGATGCTTGTTTGGAAATCAGCAGAGTTCTGGTCTGTTTTTTCCCAGCATGCTTTCGGGAAAAACTATGAAATAAGGAACCAAAATTTTATAGACATTGTAACCTCAAATCAGATTTTGAAAGAAGAAATTTAAGCAAAGGAATTGTTTTGCTTTACTTTAAAGAATTTACGATATAAATTTAAACACTAACAAGATTTAACTGTAACTTGAATTAATTTATTCAATTTTATTTTCTTGTCATTTTAAATTTTATCTAATCCCAAAAATATATTAGTATTGGAATGATATTTATAAAAAATAATTAATAAATTTCAGCAAAAAAATGCTCAAATTGAATTAAAAATTGTAAAGAATTATATTAAATATTACTAACAGGGAAATATATTTAAGGACCTCAGATATATAAACTGAAATTATGAATAGATTATTTCATTTAATAGAACTTTAAAAAAAATATTAAATCGGATATTTTTGGCTGTACATAGAGGGATTTTTAGTTCCATTTATATATATGCATAACGTTATCATCGTGATTATATAAACAGGATTCTGTAACCGTGCTTCCTCCTACGCATTCTCAAGAGAACCCCTTGTGGCGTTCAGGAGAAATAGTCAGCAGGAATCGAGACTCTCACCTGAGAGGAAGTTAAGGACAACCATGCTCTTCCGTTGAGAAACGTTTAATTCACTGTCACTCACCCCGAGAAGAAATATATTTAGTACAACCTTGTATATTAGTTGGCTTAGAAACTATCACCTGGAGAGGAAATAACTTTCGTGCATCTTGCTCGTACCTGAGTATCAAGATATCGGCTTAGAAGTGGAATTCTTCCACAAATCTATAATTTTATGTAAAATTTTTTATTTACAAATTAATAATTAAATAATTTATTTACTTTAAATGTGCTAATATTGTTTGTGACTAATTGTATGTTTGTGGTGTGTAAATAAAGCTATGAATATCGAACCTGTATCTAATGTACCTCTACCCTACCAGACCCGGCTACAATCAAGCTGTCCAACCTGTACACTACAACGTTCATTTCTAGAGGTAATAAATATGCTTTTACGTATCCGTATGTGAAAATGTGAGGGCAGTATGTGTAAAAAACCAGAAATTACAGCAGACACCGTAACTATCGTTGCAAAATGTTTTACAATAACCATTGATTCTCCATTTTTGTGAAAGCCATGGCTACAATGGACACCACTGAGAAATTCAGACATGAGTCCTTCTGCTTGCTGGCTGCGCACTTTAACCACAAGTACACGAATTAGGCAAATATTGACAAAAGAATAAATAAATTTTAAATAATAAAAATAAATGTTATGAATTAAAATTTAATTATTATTTATAAAATAATTGGTACAATAATTTATTAATAATAGATACAAAAAATAAATTAGAAATAATAATAAAAAAAATAATTTATACAATTGATAAACTAATTTATTACATTTTTTTTAAATAAATTATTATTCATTAAAAATTAAAATTGTATAATTAAATAAGTAATATAGTTATAAAATAATTATCTTTATCTTACTTTAACTTTTCGTAATAGTTTATTTTATGTTTCCCTTTAATTTTAATTTATATAATAATTATTTCTTCAATTCGATAAGTAAATTTTTTTATAAAATCAACCCTCATTAAACAAATATTTATTTATGCAATTACATTTTTAATATTTCTTTTCAGTAGAAACCCCTTTGTTAATTTTATTTAAAAATACTTTATTTAAATGCGTTTATTCTTAAATATACCTAAAATAATAAATAATAATTAGAAACATATTTTTTAAAAATTTTAACATAACTATAAGAAGAGGTATTGTTCACTTAATCTAAATATTCATCCACTTTTTTTTTTTCACTCGGAACATAATGTTTACAAAAAAGAAAATATTGTGAGCTGTTTCTTATTACACATCAGAACACATTAGAACAAATAATAGTAACGCTCAACTAAAACCTCCTTTAATAAACAATAGTTTAGTATTTTTACATGAAGTAAAATAAGATATTGTGTCCCTAAATATTATTCCCTTCAAATTTTTTTTTTGTCATTTAGCATGTAATATCCACCAAAAAACATATTACGAACTGAGCATAAAAAAGATCAATAACCAACAGAAGTCTATAATACTTAGCTTTAGAATTTAGAATAACACACACACACAGACAAATTTTAATCCCTGAAGACTTTCTTTCCTTTAGAACAGGGGTCTCCAAACCACGGCCCGCGGGCCAAATCCGGCCCGCCAGCCAAATCCGGCCTGCCAGCGTCATTAATCCGGCCCGCGACAGCGAATAGCTTATTGTTGCTGTAATAAGTTGGATAAAAAAACATAGAGTGATAATAACTCGGTTTTATTGACTCGCTAAGTAAAGCTTAATGATAAGCATAATACGCAGAAAATTTAACTTTAGCATAACATCTTACAAAAAATTGAAATGAATCCCACTAACATTATAAACCAGTGAACATTTCGTCGGTAGCTATGTTGGTAAAGAGTATCGCATATGTATGCATATCGATGTTTGAAATGCATATATCCTGAATTAAACGTATGCTTTTTATCCTGAAAATCCCTCAGGAACGGAAAAGCTAAATTAAAGCGAATGAAACCGCGGGGAATCCACTTGTAAAAAAAAATACTAATTAGATTTATGTAATTGTGATTTTTCCCTGACAATAGTTTGTGGTTGTGGATCAATTTTACTTGTACCAATTATTAAAAGAGATTGTGGTAATTGAACCAGCGAATTTAGCAAGCATATGTCCGTTCAAAGCGCGAACTCGGCGATTAGTCTAGAAATTATAGATAATGGCAGAAAAATTAAAACAGTTTTGGCCCTTGGTACTTACTGGAGTAAACAGTATGGCCCTAAGGCTGGAAAGTTTGGAGACCCCTGCTTTAGAACATTCAGGTAACGAAAAACTACTTAGAACGATTTCTTGCGAGGAAGATAAACACGCAGCAAAAACCTACATTAATAAGCATTAGAATTTCTCCGTGAATAATAATAATAATAATATAATAAAATAAAATAATAAATAAAAATATATTGTTCACTCAATGCAAATATTAAGAAGTCCACCTTTTGTTCATTTACAGCATACTATAGTACTCTTGAATAAAATAGTGACAGCCATTTCTTATCAAGTAAATAAACAAGCAACAAAACCTGAATGCTGACGCGAGCTCAAGACTGTCTTTCGAAATTCTGAGCAAAACTAAACTCGTACTATCGTCTACATCGTTTTTGACAGAAAATTGTACAAAGCGCATCGTGAAAAATTCTACGTTCGTATAGTTGCACAAGTGATGAAATTTGAATCTTTGTTTGGATAGGAAATGTATGAAGGGTGTCAAAGAAAATTGCGACATAAATCACCTGTGAGAGATATTGAAATTTGGACTCAAAACATATACGTGTAATAAAATATAAGAATAATATTTTATTTTTTAAATGCCAAGCTACTACAAAAATGACAATGACTACAAAAAAATTATTAAAAACATCACAAAAGCCTACGAAAAGACTCGAAAAGTTTCCTTTGAAATAATGTATACTATTTGATATAGGTCTCCTTTTTTTCAATTAAATGGCTGTCAATTTAACAATAAAGTCTGCTTTATTTGAAGCATTCTAAAATCAGTTTATCATTATTTATAAGGCTACATAAATCTACTCAATCATAATTTCACAGCTTGAGGTAATGAAGTGTGTAGATTTTATGTAGGAGGGCCTAGGTTTGGATTCATGTGTTGCGTTTGTGTTAGTTACTGCTTTCAGAAATGAGGATATATGATTTCAATTGTGACAAAGTGTATGAAAGTGTATGACGTCGATATTTAGGTTTTATGGTGGGGATTTCCTGTTTTTCTCGCACGAAACACGTAAATGTGGAACATTTACAACTAAAATGACAATGAACTAAAATGACGACTCAGACAATATTTTCCCTTTATCGATCCCCCTGTCGATGAGTCATTCGTGCCAAGCATTAGTGGAACATGAGTCCCACTAATGTTCAAAATTATAAAAAAAAAAAATTATAATTGCAGAATGTAATAGAATTAAATAAATATTTATTAAGGAAGTGTTTCTGCTGCTTGGTTTTTACTCTTAACAAATCCTCTTATATTATTCCCCTTAGTCTTTTATATAAGACTCTTGTATTACTCTTCCTCTCCTCTTCCATTTGTTACTCTTAAATTACTCTTAGATTACTCTCTCATAGGCTAGTAATCAAATAGTGCGCATACCCCTATTCTAGAGGAGCATGAAGTTGGGGTCAAACACATACCGTTCTTTTCTTGCTAGAGTTGGTGCTGAATCGCCATTGGCGTCTTTTCCCTCAGCGCATTCATTTAGAAAAAGGAAACATGTTACGAAGTGATTCTGGAAATTCCGAGAGATTCTTCTTCTCAAGGCATACAACTATTTAGCATTATGATTAAAGACGAACACATACAAGAAAAGTTATCTCGTTTATACCTCTCATCATTTTGTGTGACATACAATAAAACAATAAAATAAGTTCATATAAATGAATATTTTTTGTTTAATCTTTTATTTTTGACAGGGAAGGAGGGCAATTACGAAATAAAATTCATTAATAGGAAATATATAGAAAATTAAATTTAAATTTATTTACAGCTAAATAAAGTGAATCATTTTTTAAATCGTTGTATGTAGTCGACTGCGACTCTTATCGCGCCAACAATATAGAGTAGTAATTGCAAACAGTAAAGATCGCAAGCTATCATCTCATATTGATCCGCTATAGTAGTTTTGCTGTTCAACATTTTTATACTTATTTTTATATTAAAGGAATTTTAACAGTTTTATATTAAATTAATTTCATTTGCGTTGCTGCGGCTTATGTGTATCTCTGATTTTGAAGAACTTTTTTTCTGAAAAATTTAAATGTAACGCACTTTTAGTTGTTCCATTGTAAATGCCATGTTGGTTTTGTTATACAATTTACTTGCAGTGAATGCCTGTTGTAGATTATATATGCAAGCATGCAAAGTGGTTGTGTTTCTAATTCACTTCTTGCTGGTTCTCCCTTGTGTTCTATGTTCGTTTGTTATGCCTATAAATACATTGCTGGTCATTAAAATTGATACACCAGGAAGAAATGCAGATAACAAACTGATTATTTATTGGACGAATATATTATACTGGAAATAACATGAATTAAATTTTCAATAAATTTGGGTGCATAGATCCTGAGAAATCAGTGCCCAAATCAAACACCTCTGGCACTCTGGCAGTTATAACAGCATTTATACGAGTGAGCATTGAGTCAAACAGAGATTGGATGGCATGAACACAGATGCCCATGCAGCTTCAACGCGATGCCACAACTCATCAACCGTACTGACTGGCGTATGACGAGCCAGTCGCTCGGCAATCAGGGACCAGACGTTTTCTAATGGCCAGAGATCTGGTGAACGTGCAGGCCAGGACATCAGCGAACATTTTCCGTATGCAGGAAGTCGATATTGAAGGTCCGTACAATATCGACATGCGGTCGTGCATTATCCTGCTGAAACGTAGGGTTTCGCAGGGCTCGATTAAAGGATAGAGGCAAGGGTTGTAGCACACCAGAGATGTAACGCGCACTGTACAGATGCCCATGCAGCTTTAATGAGTAAAAGAAGTGATCGAGACGTGTATTCAATAGCACCCCATACCATCAGGCAAGATGATGAGCCAGTATGACGATGACGAATGCACGCTGCCAATGTGCGTTTACCACGATGACACCAAACCCAATGCGACCATCTTGATACTGTAAACAGAACCTGCATTCACCTGTAAAAACGATGTCTCGCCTTTCGTGTGCCCAGATTCGTTGATCACAACATTGAAGACGCTTGTGTTTGTGATGCAGCGTAGAGGGTAGCCGACGCCATGGTCTCTGAGCAGAGAGTCCATGCTGCTGCAAACGTCGTCGAACTGTTCGTGCAGACACTAGTTATCTTACAAAGGACCCAGATTCTTCACCACTATGATTCATAGCGATTGGTTGGTCTGTATAGAAGGGACAGCACAAAAACATTCACTATGTTTTGTCACCGAAAATATTCTTTATTTGGCAATGCTGTACATTATTGATCTTTAAATAATTATGTAGTAAAAACCTTGATTATATTTTTATGGTGTAAATAATTATGAAAATCAAATGAAGAAAAATATATTAGTTTCTCCTAAAATGACTAAATAATTGAAATTTAAATAATTTTGTTCGCTATTAAACATTGTGATGAACAGAAACTCTTTTAAGTTTTTAATTTACATTTTAAGTAGAAGAAAGATACAGATCGTGTACATACTGATAAATACAATGTGTTCTATCACTAAAAGTTACAGATATCCCATGTAGTATTAATTAATTGAAATGCAAAAGATAAACATAAGTACTTTTAAACATGTATTCATTACATCCTAATATTTAGAACAACAATCTTCATTCACAAGTAATACTTAACTTGTACACTGCTTTATAATTTTAAACTCATAATAAATATGACAAAAGAGATGCTTATTCCACGGTATTAGCTAAAACTAAGAGAAGCATGAGTGTAAGATTACAGCTAATTTTTACACCAACTCCAGAGGATTAACGCAGGAGACGGAAGTTCATCTCCAAGTGATAAATAAGCTCTTCTGCAGAATTAATTAATGGAGGTGCCTTCCCCATTCATTGCAGCAGACGCACCGTAATTAAATTTTTAGCCCCAATTCTGGAAGCTTTGTGAAAGGTGAATTAAACTTTATTCATATTTTTCAAATTGTTCTTAGAATTTTGCACATCTAAATTCAGTTTTGTAGGAAAATTATTTTTTCATATTGAGAATTAAGATTTAAATGTATGGTTTAAACATTTAATAAATTTAATCAATTTCTTAATACTTATGAGTAAATACGCATTTATAGAAAGTCGCTACATTCACCGGGGTTAATGGCTAATCAGATCTTAAGATTTATATCCTATACAACATTTCTGGTACTTTCTTCAGAGGGGTCATTTTAAATTTCTGAGAACCATTCCTGTAACCAACATTGCTGGAGGAGTTACTGGTTAAATAATTTTCATTGCGAACCACTTTATGAGAGTAATATACCTGTAAGATGAAACCATACCTTTTATTAATCTATTTTTTATTCTATATGGAAATTTCTTATTTAAACCTTGTAGTCTTAAGAAATCTAATGCACGGTCTGGGGTGTACCTTAAATGCTAAACTGTTATTTCTTTGTACTATATCAATTCACGTTCGTACTTAACACCGAATTGAGTGGAAAATGTAAGCATCCGATTAAAGAGGGAAATGGACGAATCGATTTTATAACAAAATAATTTTGAAAAGAAAAAAATTATCGAAGTTTCCTTTCTATTTAAATATAAAACATGTTTAGGAATAACAGGCACTTTGATTTTTGTTCATTCGCCATTAGAAAATAAGATTTTGCATATCTAGCTTCTCTCAGTGAGCTCCCCGAAGGGGCTATAGTGCACTCACATATTACCACAACAATTTCAAACATACATTTATTATTGAATGCCATATGATATATATATATATATATATATAGTCTCTGTCGCTGTGTCGGGCCCAGCTTAAGAATAATATTCTTATATAAGGATTTATCACACCCATATACATGGGAATTAAGCATCCCGAACTTCCAGTTTAGACATTCAGTGCTAGCCAATAGGCATATGTGGCCCCTAAAAACAAAACATTACAAAGTTAAACAAAATGAAAGCTTTCTGGACTCTAGGAATAAAAAAATAACTCTTTTTTCGTGTCTCAATCTGACTCCCTAGTGCGTGCCCGGTAGTGCTTCCCAGTAGGGCAAAGGGCGATGGCACTCTTTTTTATTGTGTGCCAAATAGGACTTTGAGTGGGAAAGAAGCATTCCTCGCGACTCATTACCTACCTGCAGGGTTCTTTTTCGCCTTCCACGACTGCCCCATTAGGCACCATGCAGATCGCTCTGCGCCTTCATTTCGCCCCATGTTGGGTTCCTCCTTACTTTAAAAGCCCTGCCCTCTACACTGGACTCTGGGCTCGTTCTTCTTTTCTGCAGATGCTAATAACACTCGCACCTGAAAACCATTTTATTTCTTGAGAGAAAAGTAAAGAAAGATGGATAATTATTCTGATAGAAAGAGGTTTCTTTTTTTGTCAGCGGAAAGATTTTCGTCAAATATTTCTAGAGGAAGAGTTTCGTCCTTGGAAGTTTTCAGTAAGTCACGTCGAAAAACTATATTTTATCTAAAAACATAAAATATTTTTACATTGTAAGGAGTATGTTCACATAAATATTGTTGTTTTATGCCTGGAAGTTATGTACATCTTTATTCAAAAATAAGACATCATTTTAATAGTAGGAAATGCCGGCTATCTCTAGAAAATGTGCTTGTTGTTTCAATCACATGCAATACAAATAATAAAATAAAATCTCCTCGCCTTTTTGTACTTATATGATATATATGAATTTAATAAAATTTTAGTAAAATTTTCTAGTAAAATTTTCCTTTATTTTGGAAATCTATTTGTTACAATGTATATCATAATCCTTACCTCTTTGTGGAGTCTTCATAAATCATCTCTTGCGGCCTGACGGCCAATTGGTAACGTTCTGGCCGTTGGTACCACAGGCTTCAGGTTCGAATCTTGGCCGTGGCGTGGAAGTGTGTTCGTGGTTCGGAATCTACATTAAACTGTAGGTACCGGTTTAATTAGCCCATAGTGTGCCCAAAATGACCATTGAGCCAAACCAAACCAAATCTTTAATTATCTCACTGATATATATATATATAACTTACATCAAGAAACACTAAAGAGTGAGCCTGCCTAACTCTACAAAATATTCTAGTTCTTTAATTATATGTTGTAGATCTAATAAATAAAATCTCCTCACATTTTTATGCTCATATGATATACATGAATTTAACGAAATTGGCCAATGGTAATCACCTAGAGGATTTTTCCTTTATTACGTAAATCTATGTTACAAAGTATATAAAAATCCTTATGTTTTTGAAAGTCTTCTTAAATCATCACAATGATAGGTTGAACTTAAATCAAGAATGACGACAGAGTGAGCCTGGTTAAGTATAGGAAAAAAGGCAGCTTGCTGTTTAATTGCATGCTGTAAATATGTATAATAAAATAAAGTCTCTTTACAATGTGACAAATATCATAATTATGAATCAAATAAAATTAAACATTGGTAATTGCCCAGTAGATTTTTATTTATTGGGTAAATCGTTTTTGTAACAAAGTGTATCAAATCCATATTAATCCTTACCTTTTTGTAATTCTTAAATGATCAATATATTATTCGTTTAACTTATAGCAAGAGTAATAAAAAAATAATGAGTAGGTATTTAAAAACAAAATAACATCTTTTCGCAATTTGTCATGATGACAAAAAACATGTACCAAAAAGATATAAAGTAAATCTAACAATAATTATATTTTCATAAGATCTTGCAGTGAAGGGAAGCGGAATTAATGTATCAAATTCATTGGCTTTTGAGACCAAAAATAGCTTTTAGACCCTTAGTCTGCCTCTAGAAAAATAACTTTCTGTTTAATTACATGTAATAATAAAATAAAATTTCTTCATGTTTCTGTGGCATGTATCATAAACATGAATCTAATGAAATTGACCAATGATAATCACCTTTAATTTCCTTTATTTCGGAAATCTTTTTTTACCTCTTTCCAAAGAAGATTTTCAAATATGTAAGTATATCAAAATCCTTACATATTTGGAAATCTTCTTAAATCATCTCAATTATGTGTATAACTTACATCAAAAGGGAAAAGAGAGGGAGTCTAGATAACTCGGGAAAGAAAGTCAGCTTACTGTTTCATTACATGTTGTAAATTGTATAATAAAATAAAATATCTTCCCAACGTGACAAATACCATTAATATGAATCGAATGAAATTAACCAATGATAATTGAATAGTGGATTTTTTCCTTTATTATAGAATTATGTTTGTTACAAAGTATATTATAATATACATGCATCCTTGGAAGTCTTTTTTAAATTATCTTAATGCTATGTATAATTTATATCAAAAGTGACAAAAGAGTGAGCCTGGCAAACTCTATAAAATAGTATTGCTGTTTAATTACATATTGTAAATATAACAAAATAAAACCTCTTCACATTTTCTTGGAAAATATCATAAATATGATTCTAATGAAATTGAGCAATGATGATCACCTACTAGATTTATTCTTTATTGCGGAAATATTTTTGTTACAAAGTATAACAAAACAGTAAAAATCCTTGCGTTTTTGAAATTCTTAAATGATATTATTCTTTTAATGATATTATATATTATTCGTGTAACTCATAGCAACAGTAACAAAATTAATGATTATTAGTTATTTAAAAAGAAAATAACCTCTTTTCTAAATTTGCTATGACAAAAAACATGCACCAAAAGATATGAAGTAAATCTAACAATAATTATATTTTTATAAGGTCTTGCAGTTGAGAGGAAGGGGAATTAATGAATCGAATTCATTGGTCTTTGAGACATCAAAAAATGGAGAAACACTGAGTCGCCGTTATTTTCTTTTCGTCCCATTTCCTTAAACGGGGGTCCATTTATCTGGGATCAACTCTGTGGCATTCTTCAAATGGCCTTTTAAACACGCGAATAAATAACGTCATTTAACACAATAGCAATACTGTACGAAAGTCCTATAATACAAACGAAAGTAAAATAAAATAAACGTTAAGTTGTGGAAAAAATAAATTACACCATTTTAATTACTAAAAGAAACAAATTCATCTATAAAATAAATAATCCAAAATGTACAGAATGCATTACATTATATTCGTTCCTAACTGCTAAGTATTATTTAATGAGAAAATATAATGAAATATCTCTATTTTTTTTTAATTCAGTGCTACAGATTATCTTCAAAAACATATTCATTGTTTTGCTTTGCAACATATTCTTTGTTTATTTCTTTTTGCAACGAATTCGTAAAATGTCAGAACTATGAAGACTTTCTAAATTATATTTGAATAAGGGACATGTTACAGAATTTTAAATCCAATTCTTAAATCTTGTTAAAACCGAAAATAGTAATATATATAGCTCACATCAGGGTTGCCATTTTAAGACAAACATGATATTCACGTGATCATACATCTCCTGTGACTTTTCCTTTATAGTTTAACATATCTGATGGTAGGTTGGCGATTTTTGGCAAACATCTTTACTGTTGGCCATTACTACTCTAGGCTGTTGGAGTGAAAAGACAACAAATTATAGTTTAAAAAAAACTAAAAAACACGCTTTTAGAGTTAATCAAACAAAAAAGTAAAAAATAGTTGGTGACATAAGAATAAAATGACTGACGAGAAAATGAATGTCACTGTTCTAAAAGCGTGGGGTGCTCGATACCAATCGTTATAATTTTTCACTAGTTTCATTCCGAAATGCAGAGTTAGTTTAAAAATGTAATTCAAAGCACCCCACGCTTTTAGAACAGTGACATTCATTTTCTCGTCAGTCATTTTATTCTTATGTTACCAACTATTTTTTACTTTTTTGTTTGATTAACTCTAAAAGCGTGTTTTTTAGTGTTTTTAAACTATAATATTTAAATGAGGTCCCGGTACAGAGGACTGGAACTATAGTTCTTAAATAATTTAATTGTGAGTAAAACATAGTCGAAATGCGAATATGTCGAGTCAGCTAGGATTCGAACAGGGAATCTCCTGATCCGTAGTCAGGATCCGTTGTGTCGCTGTCCCACGTAGGTTTCAATGTCTTAGGTACTTTCATTCTCCATGGTAGGTACTTTCATGCTCTTCATAAGTTAAAATAAATTCACTAATCCTGGCGATCCTAATCATGGTGAGATAATAAACTTATCAAAATATTTTAGTGTCGTCGGTCCTTGACAAGTCTACAACGTTTAAATTAAATCTGATCTCTTAAAGTAGGGCAAAATTGAGCCTAAAGAGTCAGTTACAAACAAACAAACGTACATATAAAACTAATATAAAAGCGTATTAAAAAGAATCAACTGTTTTCGTTCTGAAAGATGTCTGTAAATGTTTCTTTGCAACTTAAATAGTGTGTATGAGGAGAAGCAGATGTCTAGGGAAAAAAGTGATGCGCCGATCAAGATGACTTTTCAAAGGTTGTGTGTTTTATTCACTAATCCTGGCGATCCTAATCATGATGAGATAATAAACTTATCAAAATATTTTATTGTCGTCTGTCCTTGATAAGTCTACAACGCTTAAATTAAATCGGATCGCTTAAAGTAGGGCAAAATCGAGCTCAACGAGTCAGTTACAAATAAACAAACATACATACAAGCAAACAAACATACAGGTGAAACTAATAAAAGCGTATTAAAAAGGATGACTACCCTACAACGATTTTAAAAAGGGTTTAAATTTTTATCAATAAATAAAATTTAATTTAATTTTTCTAAATGCTTAGCATTTATCTCTTATTATTAAATTTTCTTGTATAATATACCTCTCATAAAAAAAAGATTAAAAACAAAGTATTCATTTATATGAACTTTTTGCAATGTTTCTTATATTTCATACAAAATTAATAGACAAGATTAATAAACAAAATAATTAGATTTACAACAAAATTAATAAACAAGATAAAATTTCTTGTATCTGTTTGTCTTTAGTAAGCATAAAGTTAAATAGTTGTATGACTGAAGAAGAAGAACTTCTCAGAATTTCCAGAATAGCTTCGTATTATGAAAACATTTTCTAAATAAATGCGCTCAGGAAAAATAGGCCAAAGGGTGATGTAGCGCCAATTCTAGTATGGAAAGGACTGGAGATGCTTGCCCCAAATCCCTGTTCCTTTAGCATAGGACAATGTGCACTATTTTATTACTACTCCTATGTTATGAGTAGAAATCATGTAACAAAAGTACTTTCTCAACAAATATTTTTACCTCATTATGGAATTATACCTTTACTTTTATTTTGAACATCAGTGGGACTTGTGTTCTACTGATTTTGCCACGAACGGCCCATTGACGGTTCGATAAGGGGAAAATATTGCCTTTTGGGGGGATTTTTAGGGGTAATTGGCCTGCATTTACTTATCTTGGGCATTACATTTTACGTTACGTGTCTCTCCACCATGAAACATAAATATGTCGCAATCACCAACGTATATCCTCATTTCTGAAATGGAACCACAGGCTTTAGGTTCGAATCCTGATGGTGGCGGGATGTTTGTTAGTTGTTGAGAATCAAAGTAAAACTGTAGGTCTCGGTCTAATGAGCCTAAACTGTGCACAAAAACGACCGTACGGCGACAAACCAAACCAAATTATTTCTGAAAAGCGTGACTAGAACAGAGGCCGCAAGTGAATTCAAACCTAATTCCTCCCACGTTAAAAGTGAATTTATATAACAGTGCAAATCACATTAAATTGTTTTTAAAAAATTGATTTCATTGTTAAATTAATGATTAGTCATATAATTGAAAATAAATGAGATTTGTATCAATTAGTATATATTATTTAAAAGGAAACTTATCGCGTCTTTTCGCAAGTTTTTGCAATGTTTTCAATCATTCTTTTTAAGTTACCATCTTGCAGGAAAATTTGATATTTAAATAAAAATTTAACAATATCACGTATGTGTTTTGAGTTCAAATTCCAATATCTTTCACAGGTATCTTATGTCGCAATTTTCTTTGACGCCCTTTATACATTTTCTATCCAAAAAAAGATTCAAATTTCATCGCTTTTGCAACTATACGAACTTAGAAATTTTCACGATGTGCTTTGTACAATTTTCTGCCAAAAACGACGTAGACGATGGTACGAATTTAGTTGTTCACTGAATTTCGAAAGACACACTGGAGCTGTTTCTGATAGAATTTCATCAGCAATCCAATTTTTGTTGCATGTTTATCATTTTGATAAAAAAACGGTCTCAATATTTTTTTCAGAGTAAAGTGTTATAAAAGAAAAAAAGGTTGAATTTATTAATATTTACATTCTGTGAACAATACCTCTTTCTTTTTTATTCATTTTATTCTATTATTATATTTTTGTTCGTGCAGAAATTTTAATGTTTATTAATGTAGGTTTTTGTTTCTCACAAGAAATCATTCTATGTAATTTTTTCTTTAAATGTTCTAAAGAAAAATGACTTGAGTGACGAAAATTTGGCAGTACAATATCTTATTTTATGTGTTATTCACGTAGAAATTGTAAATTCTAATGCTAATATTGCAGGTTTTTGTAGGATATTGATCTTGATGTTCCATTCTCACTATTTTTTCCGTGGATAGCATATTTTAAATGGCAAAAAAAGAAGGGATTAATATTTAGGCGCACAATATAACTTTTTTGTTCCTATCAAAATACTAACCTGTTGTTTAATAATGGACGATTTAGTTCAGTGCTTATCTTTTTGATAAAGACTGAATCCGTATCTTTACATTTTTTTGAGAATACTTTGTTCTAATGTGTTTTTTTTCTGATGTGTATATTCTAAAAATTTGTGGGGTATTAATCCAGTTTCTTGAGGTGTGTTTATCTTCGCTATGAAAAACTGTTTTCGGTATTTATTTATTTATTTATTTATTTTTTTTTTTGTAAACACTTTGTTCTAAATGAAAGAAAACCATTAGTGTATGAACATTTAAATTAGGTGAACGATATCTCTACTTATATGTATATGAAAATTAAAAAAATATATATTTATTATCTTTATTTATTATTTTAGTAATATTAAAAATAAACGCACATAAATAAAGTAATTTTAAATGAAATTAACAAAGGATTTCTTCTGTAAAAAAAACATTAAAAATGTAATTGTATAAAGAATATTTGTTTAATGAAGATTTATTTGATTAAAGAAACTATTTATCTAATTGAGAAATAATTATCATACAAAATAAAACTAAAAGGGAAATTAAGGCAATATCTTACCAAAAGGTAAAACAAGATAAAAATAATTATTACTTTTATAATTATAATAATTATTTAATTAAACAGTTGTAATAATTCTTTAATAAATAATAATTTACTTAAACAATTGTAACAATTATTTAATAATTAATAACTTAATTTTAATAAATAATTTTAATAAATAATATTTATTTTTATAACTTAATATTTATTTATTGTTTGTCAAGTTGTTGTCTGTCTGACCTCTGGTTAAAGTACACAGTTAGCAAGCAGAAAGACTTATTTCTGAATCCATGATGGCCTCCATTGTAGCCATTGCTTTCACAAAAGAGGAGAATCAAAGAATTATTGTGATAACGTGTGTAAAACATCTTACTACGTTAGTTCCCGGTTTTCTTCTCATACGTACACTTAAAAACTGATTTATTACCTCTGGAAATAAATGTCCTGTTTACATAATAACAGAAGGGACCTGATGGCTGAGTGGCTGGCACTCGGAGCCACAGATTCTGGTTCGTGTCCTGGTCGTGATGTTTGCAATGGTTCGGAATCTACTTTTAAACCACAGGTCCTGGTTTAATATGACTGTAGAGCGTGGGTCATAGGGCTGGAAACCCTACCCCGTAAAAAGTAAGCGTCACGGAGCCAATTCAGAATTTTATCTATGATACACCACAAGTGAAGTTTCCCAACCAATTTCCTTCTTGGCATGAGACCACACACGTTCTTCGACTTGGTCTAGATGTTGCTGTCTATCAAGTGGGATGAGAAACAACACATGATAACTGTTGGTAATGTTATAACGTTATATATAAAGGAAACACGAAACCCATCAATGTATAGACAAAATTATTATATAAATATAAATTATAGTATAAATATAAATTTCAGTTATCTTTTTAAAGTTCTATTAAATGAAATATTCTATTAATAATTTCAGTTTACACTACGTAAACAAAGTAGAAGGACACTTGATTTTGTAACAATAACAGAAAAATATTTTATTTTTACTAAAATTTTTTATTAGAAACATTTTACAAATATTTTAAAAATACAATTTTAACATCAGAATTATGATATTCAAACATAAAATATTAATGTCAACAAAAATAGTTTCTCTTTTTTGAAACTTTGTAAAAAAAGTAGAAGGACAGCATTATAATGAATGAAAAAATAGGGATTTTAATAAGGAATGTTCTTCCCATTGGCCTTTATAACTTCAAATATTCTGTTTGGAAGTGAATTGTATAGAGATTGATCTTCTATTTGACAAAAATTGTCCCACGAGTCATTCAATGCTTCTCGAAGCTGAGTTAGCGAATCAAATTGCCTTCCATCAGCATAAACTCGACAAACTAGCATTGTCCAGATGTTTTCCACTATATTAAGGTCAGGACTTTTGGCTGGCCATGGTAAAACATCCACATTATTTGTTAGGAACCAATTTTTGACTCCAGTCGCGGTGTGAATGAAAGTTCCGTCTTGCTGAAACTCCCACTCTTCATCCCCCAAGTCAGAGCCATAAGGAAGAAGCTCGGAATTCAGCACTTGAATGTAGTCTCTACGTTTTTGCCCACCATTTAAGAACACCAGACTTGTCCTTCCTCCGTATCCAACAACCAACCAAACCATTAAACTCCCTCCTCCCATTTGTCGTGTTGAATAGTATTCGTCTTCATTCCCCAGACAATGCCAGTAGTGCTGATATCCGTCTGGACCGTCTAAGTTAAAAATCTTTTCATCGGAAAATATCACAGAAGTCCATTCTGTAGTCCAGGACATGTGCTACTTAGCCCACGCTAAACGGTTATCAATGTGGGCTTGTGTCCACTTAGGATGATGCTTCCGTTTCTTGAAAATGAATTTCTTAGATCTTTTAATATAGTTGTAAACTGTTTGTTTCGACATATGATTAAGTCCTGCTTGATTTCTTGCCTTTGAAACACTTTCTTTGTTCTTCTAAAGCACACGAACAAGTTTTCTTTCATCACGTGGTGTTAACTTTTTCTTTCCCTTTTTATAAGGATTTCTGATAAAGTTTGAAAATGTATTGGGGCTCACCTGCAACAAACGAGCAATCTCTCTGACACCTTTACCATCATTTTGACATGCGGAAATTTGGCCTTTTTGAAAATCGTTCAAAGGTGTTCCTTTAATCATTTCTGAGAACAGAGAAACAGCGTAACTTTTAAACAAATTAGATTTTTTTGACAGAAAAGGATAAAACAAAGTACAAAATCACTATTTAACTAAAGAACAACTCACTAAATTAAATATATTAGCAAGTGTCCTTCTACTTTTTTACGCATCGGAAATTATATATACTAATTTTATTATTAATATTAGTGGTAGATGTTTAATTTTTGCCTAAAATGAAAGAAAGGGTCATTTTCTGCCTGGTAGTTAGGAGAAAAAAGACATATTAATTGGCAAAAAAACAGGGTATATTTCAAGATTAAGATTAATATTAAAATATATTTCCTTGATAGTAATATTTAATAGACCTCTTCACAATTTTTAATTCTAACTGAGTATATTTTTTCTGAAATTTATTAATTATTTGTTATAAATATCATTCCAATACCGATATTTCTCGCGGGTTGGATTAAAATTTAAAATCTCTAAAAAATAAAATTGAATAAATTAATTCAAGTTATAGTTAAATATGGTTAGTGTTTACATTTTCTTCAAAAATTATTTTAAAGTAAAGCAAAACAATTCCTTTGTTTAAATTTCCTTTTTCAAAATCTGATTTGAGGTTACAATGTTTATAAAATTTCGGTTCCTTATTTCATAGTTCTTCCCAAAAGCATGTTGGGAAAAAAAAACCCTGAACTTTGTTGATTACCAAACAGGCATCCGCTGAAGACAAAAGGTAACGAACCTGTAGCTAAATTGTTTGTAAATATTACCTGTTTGATTTTACATTCAAGACGGAACACACGCTTTATGCCGTTCTTTTACTTTTATCAGGAAATCAATGAAAATATTCTGCATTTCTGCTCCAATATTTGATTGAGGGAAACAAACCGTTTTTAACTAGTGTAATTTGTTTAGTTTATTTTTTTCTCCTATAATAAATCTGAAAAAGGAAAAAAAATACTTAAACTTCTAAAAAGAAAGCAACGGTTAATAAAATATCAGAGACTAAAACCAAAGGTTTCAGGATTTGGTGGTCAGAGTGATTGGCGTTTTAAGTCGATGTTCGTTCAAAACTAGGCACAAGATGATTATAATTAAAGTGTCACTTTCAAAATTAAAAACGAACTGAAGTTACTTGAAGAAGGCGAAATTGTACGGCATGAAAGAAAACCAAAAAATGTTAAACCGATTTTTCCCATCCAATTTAGTATGACATTGCCGTGGTGGATGGGCATTCCATTCACACTGTCACAACTGTCGAATGACTTGAAAGTCATTTTTTTCGTCAAAAAATAGAAACAATCACTCACATTGAACACTATAGTGGGTTCAATGTGCAATTCATACCAAATACGTTAACATGTCGATTTAAAGTATCACTGGCAGCCGAATTCACTTTCTTTAGGCCTCTTACAGCGCCGTCTTTTAATACACTAAATATCTTTTTTTGATGCCGTACCATTTCCTTCTTTCTTCAAGTATCTTCAGTTCTAATTTGAACTCATTGTGACGAGTGGTTCTTTTTTTACAGCATTTTGAAAGTAGGACTTTAATTATAATCACCTTGTATTTTAATAATCACCTAATTATAACAGTCGTTAAATGTTAGTTGAGCAGTGGGCCTGTATTCTGTTATCAAAACAACTGTACTGCAATAATGAATTAAAATTAAGATATTATTCCCACATCTGCAGATATTTTAACACTATACAGCTACGGCTTAGATCGAACTGCAAATGGACGGATTGTTAAGTATAGTTGGCAGCAACATCTTTTAGAAGCACCTGAAACTTTAAAATGCGATTAGGTGAGTTGTAAATAATTCTGTAAGACATAATTTCTCCCTGATTGGATAGTCATGTTCATCTGCAACATTTATTAGGAAAGTGTTGAAACGAGATAACTCCATTTTCGCCCTCTACTGATGAGGGAATTACATGATCTCTGCTCCGAACACCCCTGAGAAGTGTTGGAGGGGTTGTTCTTTCATTATTCTACTCCCCTATGATTTCCAGTAAAGGATGGTGCGAATTTATGGAGTCTTCCCGCCAAGATATTGGGTTAGGCAAACGTGTAATTGGAAGGTTGAGTGGCAGAGGGCTAAATGGCTTGACTTCGGCATTGGTGTCGCTTGCAAAACGTTTTCTTTCTGTTAGAAGGCGTGGGGTTTTACTTAAAATGTACCAGCATATATTGGAAATATGCCACGCTATGAAATCGTTTTTTCACTGAATCCTATTTTAAAATCTGATTAGTATTTAACCATTTCAAATGAATGATTTTCCTTCTTTTTAGTTATTTGGGGATAGTGAAATAAAACATTACATAAGTTATCGGATCTTTAGATTTATAAAGAAATAATTGGTGTTAGATTTATAAACAAAGAATGTTTGTTAACGATTCGTATTCCCCTTTAAGCTGCAGTATCAGCTTTAATTAATCCAAAGTATGCACAAAAGGACTGTAGAGCTACAGGCCAAACCTTTGACAGTAGTTTCCATTCTATTGTCTTTTTTTTTTGCCTATCTCGGCAGGTTTTCAACATCAAGTGAAGAAAAATAAACGATACTAAAAAAGAAAACGTATAGATTTAAACCTTCAAAGTTTATTTTCACCCTCTTCTCGCATTGTTTATTCCACAAAATAAAATAAAAAACTGAAGCAGAAAGAAAAGAAAAGGTATTGAACACGCAGTTGTGTTCTTTTTTCTTCTTCTTGTTTTTGCGTTGAAGCATTCTATTCCGAAACAGGAGTAACAACAGAAGGGGTGCTCTTTCTGCCTTCCAGAGAGGAAGATTGCATTTGGGATCCTTTTGGGTAAGATTGTCTGCTGGATACCGGTAAAGCTACCGATAGCAAATCCACTGGGTTGTTGTTTTTTTTCATGTGGAATCAGGTTGAATCAGCTTAAAGACACCTGTTAGGTTCGCTCACAGCAGTGGATGCAGTAATGTGTTTTGTGGAAGACAGTGTATTGATGTCTCTTTATGTTTGCTGTGTTGTCAGATTTTTACCTTTTGTCTATTAAGTGAATCACTAGTTTTCAAAAATATTAAACAATTTAATGAATTATTAGTTTTATATGAATTGAAAAAGATTAAATGTTTTAATGAGTCAGTACATGAATTGAAAAAGCTTAACTAATTTCATGAATCAGTACATGAATTGAAAAAGCTTAACTAATTTCATGAATCAGTACATGGACTGAAAAAGAATTTAAATGTTTTATGAATTAAGAGATTTAAAAGATTTTAAATGTTTTATGAATAAGTACATAAATTAAAAAGATTAAGTAACTTAAAAAATCGGTATATGAATTGAAAATAGATTAAGTAATTTAATGAATCAGTACATAAATTAAAAAAGATTTAAGTCATTTAAAGAATCACTGCATGAATTGAGAAATATTAAGTAATTTAAGGAATCAGTACATGAATTGAGAAAGATTAAGTAATTTATAGAATCAGTACATGAATTGAAAAATAACTAATTTAATGAATAAATACATGAATTGAAAAAGATTAATTTAATGAAGCAGTACATAAATTGAAAAAGATTAAGCAATTTAATGAACCAGTACATGAATTGAAAAAAAATTAAGCCTTTTAATGAATAAGTATATGAATTGAAAAATATTAAGTAATTTAATGAATCATTACGTGAACTGTAAAAGATTAAGTATTTTAAGGAATCAGTACATGAATTGAAAAGTTTTCGTAGTTTGGACATTCAATGCTAGCCACAAGACAGCAGTGCCCATAAAAACAAAATATTACAAGGTTCAACATTAGATAATGTTGAAGTAATATTAAATAAAAAGACCTAATTCCTTGTGTATAACATAAAAAAACGTTGGATCCGTATATTAAAATTGTTATATTATCAAGAAATGTTTAAAGAGATGCAAGAAAATTCTTTTATATGGTAATTCTCAGAACAAAAATATCATATTCAATCTTAAAAATGGTTTAATACTTAGATTATAAGGAATGTAATCTCACATAAATATTTTATTTCTTTTGTGCTGGAAATTTAAAAAAGGGAAAAATATCGAAGTTTTTCTTGCTATTTAAACACAAAACAAGTAAGAAATTCCAAGCACTTTGATATTGAGTTCATTCGTCATTAAAAAATAAGATATTTTGCACATCCAGCTTTTTCCAGTTAATGCCACGAAACACGTGCCACTGTGCACTCACATATTACCACAACAATTTCAAACATACATTTAATACTGAGAGACATATGGGATATTCTCCGTCACCGTCTGTAGCCCAACCTAAAGAATAACCTACTTACATAAGGATTTATCATACCCATCACCACCAACTTATATATGGGAACTTAGCGTCCTGAACTTCCTAGTTTGGACATTCAATGCTAGCCACTGGGCAGCTCTGACCCTAAAAACAAAACATTGCAAGGTTAAACAAAAAGAACGCTTTCTGGACTCTAGGAATAAAAAAATAACTCTTCGTTCGTGTCTCAATCTTACTCCCTAATGCGTGCCCGGTAGTGCTTTCCCAGTAGGGCAAAGGGCGAAGGCATTCTTTTTAGTGTATGCCAAATAGACCTTTTGGTGAGAAAGAAGCATTCCTCGCGACTCATTACCTGCCTGCAGGGTTCTTTTTCGCCTTCCACGACTCGCCCCATTAGACACCCTGCCGACCGCTTTGTGCCTTCATTTCAACCACTGTTGGACTCCTAACTTTTAAAAGCCCTGCCCTACAGACTGCACTCTGGGCTCGTTCTTCTTTTCTATAGATCCAGCCAGAAGCTAATAACACTCGCAACTGAAACCATTTTATTTCTTGAGGGAGTAAATAAAAGAAGAATGGGTAATTATTCTGGTAGGAAGAGGTTTGGTTTTTTGTTTCCGGAAAAATTTTCGTGGAATGTTTTTAGAGGAAGAGTTTTAAGTCTTGGGAAGTGTTCCAGTAAGTCACATCAGAAAACAATATTTTATCTAAAAAAGTAAGCTGCCTTTACATTCTAAGGAATATTCACACATAAATATCGTTACGTGTCTTCAATTTATTTACACCCTTTATACAAATATAAGGCATTATTTTAATAGTAGTAATTAATTAATTATTCTAGTAAATATGCTTGTTGTTTAATTATATGTTATACAAATAATAAATGAAATCTCTCTTTTTGGTGCACATATGATAAATATGAATCTAATGAAATTGACCAATTGTAATCGCCTAGTAAAAGTTACGGAAATCTAATTTCTTTTCAAACCTCCACGTTCCATAACTGGCGAAATTGAGCGATGTAGTTCAAGAAAAGCGGCCAGAATTGTAAACCGTAAGGGTGTTGTTGTCCATCATCAAAATGCCCCACACATATTTGGTTACTGCCCAAAAAATATTGAAACATGGTTGGGAAGTGTTAACACATCCACCCTATAGTCCTGACCTTGAGTCTTCAGACTATCGTTTATTTCGTTTCATGCAGAACTTCTTTAATGGTAACATTTTTAATGACGTTGATGATGTAAAATAAGATATGTAAGGTTTAGTTATAACTGCGAGAGGTAGCGGTTATAAATGGTAACGGTGACCAATAACTGGGAGCTTAACTATGTAGTCCAGTGTGGTAAGTGGCAGTTGCGGTGAGATCTTGAGACCACAAGGTGAACGCTAGGAGCGTCAGATTAAAACAGATGGCCAGGGACCGGCACTTGGCTTTTAAGATATTAATAGTATTGTAGAAAAGGCACAGGGGGCCAAGTGTATGTATGTATTCAAAGTGTAAATAAAGATTTATATTATTAGAAAGAGAGTATTCCATCGTGACACAACGAGCTGCTAGTATAGCAGCTAACAGATATTTTGCACTTCCAACTTTTACCAGTGATCCCCACGAAAATCTTGCTACTGCACACTCTCATATTACAACAACAACAACAATTTCAAGCGTGCATTTATTACTTATTGTAATATGCGATATTCTACGTCACCGTCTCGAGTCCAGCTTAAGAATAATATTCTTATATAAAGATTTATCATGCCCGTCCTCACCAACATATTAGAGTCCTGAACTTTCTAGTTTGGACATTCAATGTTAGCCACCACGCATCTGTGGCACTAAAAACAAAACATTACAAGGTTAAACTAAATGAAAGCTTTCTGATCTCTAGGAATAAAAAAAATAACTCTTTGTTCGTGTCTCAATCTTACTCTCTAATGCGTGCCAGGTGGTGCTCTCCCAGTAGGGCAAAAGGACGATGGCACTCTTTTTTAGTGTGTGCCAAATAGGCCTTTCGGTGGGCAAGGCAAGAAGCATTCCTCGCGTGCAGATATCTTTGCGCCTTCATTTCGCCCCATGTTGGTTTCCTCACTTTAAAAGCCCTGCCCTCCTTCACTGGACTATGGGCTTTTTCTTCTGTTTCTACAGAACCAGCCAGAAGCTAATAACACTCGCTCCTGAAACCATTTTATTTATTGAGGGAGTAAAGAAAAGAAGAATGGATAATTATTCTGGTAGGAAGAGGTTTGATTTTTTTGTCTGGGGAAAGATTTTCGTCAAATGTTTTTTAGAGGAAAAGTTTAGTCTAGGGAAGTTATCCTGTAAGTCGCGTCTGGAAACAATATTTTGTCTAAAAAAGTAAGCTGTTTTTACATTCCAAGGAATATTCACACAAAAATTATCGTTGTTTCCTGTCTGCACTTTATTTTAATCATTTATACAAATATAAGGTATTATTTAAAAAAAAAATACCTGATTAACTGTAAAAAATATGCATTATTGTTTAATTATATGTTATACAAATAATAAATTTAAATATCTCGCATTTTTTTTCTCATGTGATCTATATGAATCTAATGAAATTGACCACCTAGTGGATTTTTCCTCTATTTGAATTATGTTTACTTTATTCCCTCTTTGTTACAAAGTACATCGTAATCCTTACCTCTTTGGAAGTCTTCTTAATTCTTCTCGATGATATGTTTAACTTCTATCAAAAATAACAAAAGAGTAAGCCTGTTTAACTGTAGAAAATATTCTTCCGGTTGATATAATAAAATAAAACCTCTTCACAGTCTTATGACCAATATCATAAATATGTATCTAATGAAACTGACCAATGATAAGTGGATTTTTTCTTTATTACGGAAATCTGTTTGCTACAAAGTATATCAAAGCACTAATAATCCTTACATCCTTGGAATTCTTAAATAATCAATATATTATTCGTTTAACTCATAGCAAGAGTAACAAAATTAATGATTAGGCGTTTAATAACAAAATAATCTCTTTTGTCGTGACAAAAAACAAACATCAAAAGATATGAAAAAATATAACAATAATTATATTCTTAAAAGATCTTACAGTGGGAGGGAGCGGAATAAATGAATCGAATTCATTGGCCTCTGAGACATTAGAAAATGGAGAAACATTGAAAAACGGTTATATTATTTTCATCCTGTTTCCTTAAATGGGGGTCCATTTATTTCGGATCAACTCTGTGGCATTCCTCAAATAGCCTTTTAAACACGCCTATTAATAACAAGGTCGTTAGTTAAACGCAAAGAAACAATACTATACGAAGCCTTATAATACAAAAAAAGAGTAAACTAGAACGAAAATGAACGTTAAGTTCCGGAAAAAATAGTATTGTACTAATTTAATTACTAAAAGAAACAAATTCAATTATAAAATAAGTAATCCAAAATGTATATAAAATATGTAGCATTATATTCTTTCAATACTTCTAAGCATTATTTAATGTGAAGAATTACAATACTTCTTTCCAATTTTCAATTCAAGTTGAGTATGCTTTGTTAAAATTTATTAATTATTTGTTATAAAGATCATTCCAATAATGATATTTTTGCTATTGGATAAAATTTAAAATCAATAGGATAATAATCTTGAATAAACTATTTCAAGTTATAGTTAAATATGCTTATATCAAATAAGTGTTTAAGTTTCCGTCGTAAATTATTTAAAATAAAGCAAAACAATTCCTTTGTTGAATGTCTTGTCTCCAAATCTGATTTGAGGTTACAATGTTTATAAAATTTCGGTTTCTTATTTGATAGTTTTTCCCAAAAGCATGCTGGAGAAAAACAAACCAGAACTCTGCTAATTTCCAAACAGGCATCCACTGAAGGCAAAAGGTAACGAACCTGAAGCTAGATTCTCCGCAGATATTACCTGTTTGATTTTACATTCAAGGCGGAACACACGCGCTATGTCGTTCTTTTACTTTTGGTAAGGAATGAATAAAAAGAAGTCCGCCTTTTCTGCTGCAATATTTGATTGAGTCTCAATTTATCTCATGTAATTTGTTTAGTTTCTTTTTTTCTTCTATAATAAATCTGGAAAAGAAAAAGAAATGTATTAAACTTTAAAAAAAAAAAACGGTTGATATAAAATCAGAGATTATGTTTAGTTTGTCTCCCTAAGGTCATCTTTTGCACACGAGGACTAAACAGACCAGCACCTACAGTTTAAAGTGTATTCCGAACTACTCACAAACATCCATACCACCGCCAGGATTCGGACCTGAAGACTGTGGTACCAAAGGCCAGGACGCTAGTCAGTGGATCATCAGGCCGCGGCATGAATTCAGAGAATAAATCCATTAGGTTTCAGGATTTGGTGGTTAGAGTGATTGGTGTTTCGAGTAGATGTTCGTTCAAAAAAATTTATTTCAAAAGATATGAAAGTGTGTATTATACCAAAGTTAAGTCTTATATATTCGTGAGCAAGAAAGTCCGTTCATAGATGTGGAGGAATTTGTTTGATTTGGGTTTATACGGTCATTTTGCGAACACTTTGGGCTAATTGGACCAGGACCTACAGTTTAACGTGCATTCCGAGCCACTAATGAATATCCACCTACAGAATTCGAATCTGAAACCTATTGTACCAAAGGCCAGAGCGCTAGAAAATTAGCTGACAGGCCGCAAGGAGCTCTGAGCCGAAGCCCACATTTCAGAAAAGAACCGATCATTTTAAATCCTGATGGCTAATTAAGAAAAGAAAATGAGAAAATTCAAATTTAAAAAACCTACTTTGCCGATAAAAGTCTTTTAAAACAAAGCAGTATAATAAATAATTGCAAAATATTTCAATAGTCGTTAAATGGGTAGTTGCGCAATGAACTTGCATTCTGATATCAAAACACTGTACTATAACATTGAATTAGAATTAGGAAATTACTCCCATATATGTGGATACTTTAACACTATATAGCTACGGCTTAGATCGAACTGCAAACTGGACGGATTGTTAAGTATAGTTGGCAACACATCCTTTAGATGCACCTGAAACTTTAAAATGCGATTAGGTGAGCTGTAAATAATTCTACTCGACATAATTCCTCCCTGATTGGATAGTCATGTTCATCTGCAACATTTATTAGGAAGAGTGAGGAAAGTGTTGAGACGAGATAACTCCATTTTCGCCCTCTACTGTGGAGGGAATTACATGATCTTCTGCGCCAAACACCCCTGAGATGTGTTAGAGGAGGGGGTTGTTCTTTCATTATTCTCCTCCTCTCTGGTTTCCAGAGAGGATGGTGCGAATTTATGGAGTTTCCCCACCAAGATATTGGGTTAGGCAAACGTGTAATTGGACGGTTGAGTGGCAGAAGGGTAAATGGTTTGACTTTGGCAGGGTTGTCTCTTACAAAGCGTTTTCTTTCTGATAGAAGGCGAGGGGTTTTATGCAAAATGTACCAGCATTCATTGGAAATAGGCCAAGTTGTAAAATCTTTTTCTTATTGAATCTTATTTTAAAATTTGATTAGGATTTTACCAATTCAAACGACGGCTTTTCCTTCTTTTTAATAGATTAGGTAATGCTTAAAGAAAGGTTAAGCAGCTTTAAGTATGTTTGTATTTTTAATTATATTCTTTATACTTTGAAATAAGCAAAAAAATTTCATATCTTTCTCTTTTCCCTAAATGAAATTGACCAATGATAATCACCTAGTAGATTTTTTCCTTAATTGCGGAAATCTTTATATTCCAAAGTATATAAAAAAAGTAATAATCCTACCCTCTTGGGAATTTTTAAATGATCGATAAATCATTCGTTTAACTCATAGCAAGAGGATGGGATTCATGGATTAGACATTTATAAACAAAATAACCTCTTTTCAAAATGCGTCATGAGAAAAAACCTATACCAAAAGATATGAAGTAAATCGAACAATAATTATATTTTTATAAGATCTTGCAGTGGGAGAGAGCGGAATGAATGAATCGAATCCATTGGCCTTTGAGACATAAAAAAATGGAGAAACAATGATTCGCCGTTATTTTCTTTTCATCCCATTTCCTTAAATGGCGGGTCCATTTATTTAGGCTTAACTGTGTGGCATTCCTCAAATGGATTCTTAAACACGCCTATAAATAACGTCAGTTAACAAAAAAGCAATACTATACGAAGTCCTATAATACAAAGAAAACTAGAACCGAAATTATCGTTAAGTTGCGGCTGAAATAAATTGCATTATTTTAATTACTAAAAGAAATAAATTTATTTATAAAATCACTAAATGACTAAAATGACTAAAATGGCTGAATGGACTAATATTTAGCTTATTTAGTGATAAAAATATATCAGCGCGATATCATTCTTTTGTGCTGTTCATGTAGAAATTCTACATCCCAATGCTAATATTTCGGGTTTTTGTTGGGTATTGATTTTGATGTTCCGTTCTTACTATTTTTTTCGTATATAGCATAGTTTAAATAAAAAAAAAAAATTAAAGAATTAATATTTAGGAGCACAATATATCTTTTTTGTTCATATAAAAACACTAAGCAAGTGCTTCATAAAGGGCGGTTCAGTTTAGTGTTTATCTTTTTGATAAAGACTCGCTCCGTATATTTACATTTTGTTTTTGTTTTTGTGAATACTTTGTTCTAATGTGTTTATTTTGATGTGTAAATTCTTAAAACCTGTTTGTTATCAATCCAGTTTTTTGATCTGATATTTTTTTTATTTTTATCTTCGTTATGAAAAACCGTTATCACTAATTTTTTTTTTATGTCATTATTTTATAAACACTATATTCTAAAAGAAAATGCTGGAGACAATGAACGATAGGGGGAACGATATTTGTACTTATATTTAAATAAAAATTTAAAAAGAAATTATTGTTATTATTTATTATTTTAGTAATATTAAATATACAATAATTTTAAATTACATTAAAAAAGGGTTTCTTCAGTAAAAAAAAAAAAAAAAAACTTAAAAAATGTAATTGTATAAAGAATATTTGTTTAATGAAGATTTATTTCATAAAGAAATTATTTATCTAATTGAGAAATAATTATCATACAAAATAAAACTAAATTGGAAAATAAGGTAATCTGTTACCAAAAGGTAAAAGAAGATAAAAAATAATAATTATTTTTATAATTATAATAATTATTTAACCAAACAATTGTAATAATTGTTTAATAAATAATAATTAAATGAAAGAACGGTAATAACTATTTGCTAGGTAATAATTAAATTTTAGTAAGTAATATTTATTTTTATAATTTTATATTTATTTATTTTTGTCAAGTTATTGTCTGATTCGTGGACCTGTGGTTAAAGTACACAACTAGCCAGCAGAAAGACTAATTTCTGAATCCATGATGGCCTCCATTGTAGCCATTGCTTTCATTAAAGAGGAGAATCAATGAATTATTGTGATAACGTGTGTAAAACATCTTGCAAAGACAGTTCCCGGTTTTCCTCACACACATACACGTAAAAACTGATTTATTACCTCAGTAAATAAATGTCCTGTTTACATAATAACAGAAGGGACCTGATGGCTGAGTGTCTGGCACTCGGAGCCAAAGTTCCGGGTTCGTGTCGTGGTCGTGCCCTGGATGTTTGTAATGGTTCGGAATCTACTTTTAAACCGCAGGTCCTGGTTTAATATGACTGTAGAGCGTTGGTCATAGGGCTGGCAACCCTACCCCGTAAAAAGTAAGCGTCGCGGAGACAATTAAGAATTTTATCTATGGGTGATACACCACAACTGAAGTTTCCCAAACAATTTCACTCCTTTCATTAGACCACACAGGTTCTTCGACTTGGTCTAGATGTTGCTGTCTACTAAATGGGATGAGAAACAACACATGATAACAGTTGATAATGTTATAACGTTAATGACGTTATATATATAAATGGAACACGAAACCCATCGATGTATAGACAAAAAAATTTAAAAGTTTTATTGGTTATTATAACTTTTAGTACTTTTTTTAAAGTTCTATTAAATGAAATATTCTATTAATAATTTCAGTTTATATTTCAAGATTAAGATTAATTTTAAAAAATATTTCCATTATTGTAATATCTAATAGACTTCTTCACAATTTCTAATTCAAGTTCAGTATATTTATGCTGAAATTTATTAATTATTTGTAATAAATATCATTCCAGTAATGAAATTTTTTGCTGATGTATAAAATTTAAAACCACTAGAAAATGAAATTAAATAAATTCATTCAAGTCATAGTTAAAAATGGTTAGTGTTTACATTTCCTTCAAAAATTATTTAAAGTAAAGCAAAACAATTCCTTTGCTTAAATTTCCTCTTTCAAAATTTGATTTGAGGTTACAATGTTTATAAAATTTCGGTTCCTTATTTCATAGTTCTTCCCGAAAGCATGCTGGGGAAAAACAAACCTGAACTCTACTGATTTCCAAACAGGCATCCACTGAAGGCAAAATGTAACAAACCCGAAGCTAAATTCTCCGCAAATATTAATTGTTTGATTTTGCATTCAAGGCGAAACACACGCGAAGTCATTCTTTTACTTTTCTTAGGAAACGAATAAAAAGAAGTCCACTTTTTATGCTGCAATATTTGATTGAGGAACAAAAAAAAAACAATTTTTAACTCATGTAATTTATTTAGTTTCTTTTTTTCAATTCCTTCTATTAGCTGACACTCTCCCTATATATATCTTGTTCAAATTTTCAATCGTTCATAAAATACCTTTTATTCATCCACTCGAGTTCAAATACATTTTTTTTAATTTGTATTGGTTGGCACTGGATGCTAATACAGTTTTTTCAAATATTCATTAGTTCATTAAATTTAAAAAAATTAATTTTAGTTTTTTTAGATTTAAGTTGCATGTATCTACCAACAGATGGCGACAGATAAACCTAAAAAAATGAATGGAAATTATTTATTAAGGACGTTCTGCAACACAGTGAAAAAAAAAGTAGGAATTGACTTTAAAAACATTTTTTTTTTATATTACTTCTATAATAAATCTGAAAAAAAAAAATGTATTAAACTTCTAAAAAGAAAGCATTGGTTGATATAAAATTAGAGACTAAATAATTTGCGTTTCAAGAATTGGTGGCTAGTGATTGACGCTTTAAATGAATGTTAGTTCAAAACCAGGTAATTCAGAAGATATTGAAATTATCGTTTATATACTGAAAATAGATAAGTCTGATATATCCTTAGACAAGAAAGTCTGTAATTACGCAAACATATCTCAGGCCATCCTTGCAATCCAAGACCTATCCTTAGGCAAGCAAGCTGTAGAAAACTTCACTCTTTCTTGAAATGAGATGAGCAATAAACTAAAATGAGTATGAAAGAATGTATGATCGAAGGTATGCAAGGATGTTAGCAGAAGGTAGTCCATTGTTGTTGACTCGTCGAACTAGCTAACAAAACAGGATTGGATATCGTAAATATATAGGATATTGTAGAATTATTACATGTTACAACTCGTGAACGTCATTCCAACGACGAATTTAAGGAATTAGTTGAACAACAAGTGTATAAAGATGACGAAATTGGCGTTTCTGAAAACGGGGTGTAAAAGGAACTTTCAACAGATTCTTTAAAAAAAAGTAGCCAATATAGAAATTTTGCATTATTTTGTACAAAAAGATTTCATTTTGGATTACAACAACGAAACGAAATAAATCATGTGATCGACAATAATCATCGATATGCTACAATATCGAACATTTGTCGACCACGGAGTTCAGAGACGAAACACATCTTTCGGAAAAAAACCGATTATATTAAATTGGGATGACCGATTAAAAAAAGAAGATGAGAAAATTCAAATTTAGAGACTAAACCTGTATTGCCGATAAAACAATTTTAAAACATGCAGTACAATATAAAATTGCAATATACTTTAATGGTTACCCATTAAATGGTTAGTTGTGTAATGTACATGGATTCTGTTACCAAAACTATGCACTGTAATAATGAATTAAAATTAAGATGTTATTCCCATATCTGTAGATACTTTAACAGTATACATCTAAGGCTTAGAACGAACTGCAAACTGGACGGATTATTAAACATAGTTGGCAGCAGATTCCTTTAGATGCACCTGAAACTTTAAAATGCGATTAAGTGAGGTGTAAATAATTCTGCCCGACATAATCCCTCCCTGATTGGATAGTCATGTTCATCTGCAACATTTATTAGGAAAGTGTTGAAACGAGATAACTCCATTTTCGCCATCTACTGAGGAGGGAATTACATGATCTTCGCACCAAACACCCCTGAGATGTGTTGGCGGGGGGGTTCTTTCATTATTCTCCTCCCCTATGATTTTCGGGGTGGATGGTGCGAATTTATGGAGTCCTCCCACCAGAATATTGGGTTAGGCAAACGTGTAATTGGAAGGTTGAGGGGCAGAAGGCTAAGTGGCTTGACTTCGGCAGGGCTGTCTCTTACGAAGCGTTTCTTTCTGTTAGAAGGTGAGGGGTTTTATGCAAAACGTACAATCATTTATTGGAAATGGGCCGTAATGCAAAATATTTTTCTTATTGAATCCTATTTTAAAATCTGATTTGTATTTATCCATTTCAAACGACTAATTTTCCTTCGTTTTGAACGATTAGTTGCAGTGCTATACAACCTTACATGAGTTAAATGACTTTTAGATTTTTTTTTTCTAACCTTAGATGAAGGTGGAACTACTGTGCCCAAAAAGTAAGACAAATTTTCATAGATCCAAGATAATTTATTTTATTTACCATAATCAAAACAGAAAATGAAATACTAAATTTAGGGGCAGATAAGAAGAAATACGAAAATTGTTCAACTCTTTGACTATAATATTGCCTTTTTTTCTATATCATACCTGGTTTCACATCAACTGAAGACAGACTCGCTGAAATAAATAAAAAAAACTGGAGTTTAAACCTTCAAAGTTTATTTCCACCCACTTCTCGCATTATTTATTCCACAAAATAAAATATCAAAAACTGAAGCAGAAAGAAAAGAAAATTTATTGAACACGCAGTTGTGTTCTTTTTTTTTTTTGTTCTTGTTTTTTGCTGAAGCATTTTATTCCGCAACAGAAGTGGTGTTATTTCTGCCTTCCAGAGAGGAAGATTGCATTTGGGATTCTTTTGGGTAAGATTGTCTGTAGGATACCGCTAAAGCCACCGAAAGCAAATCCACTAGGTTCCTTTTTTTCATGTGGAATCAGGTTGAATCAGCTTAGAGACACCTGTCAGGTTCGCTCACAGCACTGGGTCTGATGTCTCTTTAGCTTTGCTGCGTTGTCAAATTTTTACCTTTTGTGTATTAAGTGAATCATTAATTTTGAAAAAGATTAAACAATGTAATGAACCATTAGTTTCATATGATTTGAAAAATATTAAGTAATTTATTGAATCAGTTTATGAATTGAAATTTTAAATGTTCTGTGAATTAACAAGTAATGTAAAATTTTTTTTTAAAGTCAATTCCTACTTTTTTCCACTATATTGCAGAAAGTCCTTTAGAAACAATTTTCAATCTTTTTTTATGTTTATCTGGCGCCATCTATTTGTAGATATATGCAACTTAAATCTAAAAAAAAAATAAAATTAATTAATTAATGAATTAATATTTGAAAAAACTGTAGAAAACTGTACTTTGAACACAGCAAGTGTCATCCACTACAAGTTCAAAAAAAAATGTATTTGAACTTGAGTGGAGGAACAAAAAGTCTTTTATGAACGATTGAAAATTTGAACAAGATATATATAGGGAGAATGAGAGCTAATAGAAGGAACTGAAAAAAGATTAAAAATCTTATGTGAATAAAAACAGATTAATTAATTTAATGATTCATTAGTTTCTGAACATTTATCATAAATAAATTTACAGTTTTTTTATTTGTTATGCAAAAATTTACTTTTTTTAATATCTACGAGAGATTGTACTGTTTCATAATACTAAAATAAAACAAATTTGTTAGCAAATAATAAAGCGACTAAACTACTTTTGAAAATATAATAATGAGTTCTTATATAAATTGAAAAATATTACAAAGGTTATACGAATTTAAATATATTAAATAATATAATGAATCATTGTATTATTACATATTATACAAATAATAAAATGAAATATTCTCGCATTGTTGTATTCGTATGATATATATGAATTTAATGAAATTAACAAATAATAATTGCCAATTGAATTTGTTCTTTATTATGGAAATCTTTATTTACAATGTATATCCAAATCTTACCTCTTTGGAAGTCTTCTTAAATCATCTCAATGATATGTTTAACTTATTATATATTACTTATATATATGAGCCTAGTTATATTATAAATATTTATTTATATTTATTTACGTGAAATTGACAAATAAAAAAAACCTAGTGATTTTTTCTACCCAAATTATATAATGTAAGTTATACGTTTTTATTACGAAGTGTATTATAATCTTTACCTCTTTGGATATCTTCTTAAATCATATCAATGATATGTATAACTTACATTAAGAGTGAAAAAAGAATGAACCTGGCTAACTCCAAAAAATATTCTTGATGTTTAATTACATGTTTTAAATATAATAAAGGGAAGTCCTAATATTTTTGTGACAAACATGAATATGAAACCAATAAAATTAACAAATTAAAATGACCTAATAGATTTTTCCTTTCTTGTGGTAATCGTTTCTCTTGTGTATCAAACCCATATAACGCCGTAACTCTGTGGAATTCTTAGATGATCACAAATTATTCGTTTACAATATAGCAAGAGTAACAAAAACAATCATAAGGCACTTAAAAACAAAATAAGCCTTTTTCGAAATTTATCGAGCTCAAAAATATATATAAAAAAAATACGAAGTAAAACCAACAATTATTATCATTACAAAGAAGAGATATCTGTGATCTTCTATAATTACAAAGAAGAGTTATTCATAAAAAATATCATTTTTTTTTTCGGTAATTCTATTGGCATTTATATAAAAAAATGTAATAATGAAATAAAGTCTCGAAGTTTTCCTTGCTGTTTAAACATAAAACATGTTTCGAAATGCAGTAAGTTTTATTTTGTGTGCATTCGTCATTAGAAATAAGATGTTTTGCACATTCAGTTTTTCACAGTGAGCATCACGAAAGGCTTGCTACAATGCAATGGCATATTACCATCGGTCACTGTCATATTATTACAGTCATATGAGATATTTCCGTCTCTATCTCAAACCATCTTAAGAATAATATTTTTATATAAGGATTTATCATGCCCAACAATACCAACATATACATGGGAACTTAGCATCCTAAACTTCCTAGTTTGGACATTCAATGCTAGCCACTAGGCAGACTCTGGCCCTAAAAACAAAACATTACAAGGTTAAACTGAACGAATGCTTTTTGGACTCAAGGAATAAAAAAAATAATTATATGTTCGTGTCTCAATCTTACTCTGTAATACGTGCCCTGTAGTGCTTCCCAGTAGGACAAAAGGGCAATGGCGCTCTTTTTTATTGTGTTTCAAGTAGGCCTTTTTTGGGAAAGAAGCATTCCTCGCGAGTCATTACCTGCCTGCAGGGTTCTTTTTCGCCTTCCACGACTCTCCCCATTAGGCGTCATGCAGATTGCTCTGCGCCTCCATTTCGCCTCATGTTGGGTTCCTCACTTTAAAAGCCCTTCCCTTCACACAGGGCTTTGGGTTCGTTATTCTTTTTCTGCCAGAACCAGCCAGAAGCTAATAACACTCGCACCTGAAACCGTTTTATTTCTTGAGGAACAAAAGAAAAGATGAATGGATAATTATTCTGGTAGGAAGAGGTTTGTTATTTTTCGTCTCGGGAAAGATTTTCGTCAAATGTTTTTTAGAGGAATAATTTTCTCTTGGAAAGGTTTCACGTAAGTCACGTCAAAAAACAATATTTTATTTTAAAAAGTAAGCTGTTTTCACATTATAAATGTACGTTGTTTCGTCTCTTAAATTTATCTTCACCATTTATAAAAATGTAAGCTTTATTTTAATAGAAGAAATGTCTGATTAACTGTAAACTAAAATAAAGTGGATTACATGTTATGCAAATAATAAAATAAAACGTCATCTCATTTTTGTACTCATATGATATATAAGAATTTAATGAAAATGACCAATGATAATCATTAAGTGAATTTGTCCTTTATTACGAAATCTGTTACAAAGTATATCATAATCGTTAACTCTTTGGAATTCTTCTTAATTCATTTCAATGATATGTTTAAATTCTATATATTCTATATATTCAAGAATGACAAAATAGTCAGCCTGGTTAAGTCTAGAAAATAAGCTTGCTGTTGTAAATATAATAAAATAAAATCTCTTCGCATTTTTGTGACCAATATCTAATTAAATTGACCGATGATAATCAGCTAGTGGATTTTTACATTATTAAGGAAATATTTTTGCTGACAAATTATATCAAAATAGTAATGATCCTTACGTCTTTGCAATTCTTAAATGATCAATATATTATTCGTTTAACTTATAGCAAGAGTAATAAAGATTAATGATTAGGTATTTTAAAACAAAATAACCTCTTTTCGAAATGTGTCATGACAAAAGACATACTCCAAAAAATATGAAGTAAATCTAACAATAATTATATTTATATAAGATCTTGCAATGGGAGGAAGAGGAATTAATGAATCGAATTCATTGGTCTTTTAGACATGAAAAAAATGGAGAAACATTGAGTCGCTGTTATTTTCTTTTCGTCCCATTTCCTTAAATGATGGGTCCATTTATTTGGGATCAACTCTGTGGCATTCTTCAAATGGCCTTTTAAACACGCGTATAAATAACGTCAGTTAACACACAAAAAAGCAATACTATATAAAGTGTTATGATGCAAAAAAAAAATAATAAAATAGAACAAAAATGTACGTTAAGTAGCGGCTGAAATAAATTGCATTATTTTAATTACTAAAAAAAAACCAATTCATTTATAAAGCAAATAATCCAAAATGTACAGGCATCATAATAGCAGCCTTATATTCTTTCCTAACTACTAATCATTATTTAATGAGAAACGATAATTAAATCTATATTTTTTATTAATTCAGTGCTGCAAATTATCTTCACAACATATTCTTTGGTTTACTTTATTTTTTTGCAACAAATTCGTGAAATGTCTGGATTATGAAGATTTTCTGAACTATATTTGAATAAGAGACCTGTTACAGAATTTTAACTCCAATTCTTAAATCGTGCTAAAACAGAGAATAATAAATAATATAATACAGTTGCCAGTTTACAACAAACATGATACTCACGTGATCATACATCTCCCATGACTATTACTTTATAATTTAACATATACGATGCTAGCTTGGCGATTTTTGCCAAAAACTTTTCTGTTCCCCATAATGATCCAT
>BPLQ01003011.1:0-30729 GCA_021605075.1 Caerostris darwini
AGGCACATTGGTCTATATGCTCGTAGGCCTGTCAGATGTGTTCCACTTACAGCAACTCACTGTCGCCTGCAGATCGCCTGGAGTAGAGCCAGCATGCATTGTGGACACCCGCAACAGTGGCTATGTTGTGTGATGTCTTCTGACGAGTCCAGGTTTAGTTTGCAATCTGATTCTTGCCGGACTTTTCATATATGGAGAGGCGCCGGATCGCGTTACCACCAAAAGAACACCATTGAACGACACCGTTACGGTGGTGCAGGAGGCCTGTTTGGGAGGAATTATTCTTGATTCCGGAACCGACCCTTATATTCAGAGTGTAACGATGACAGGCCACATCTATCGGGATGTCATTCTGCAACAACATGTACGTTTGTTTCGGGCGCCATGGGTGCTGAATTTTGCTTATGGATGACAACGCCAGTCCCTCACTGTGCAAACATTGTAGACGAATGCCTTCAATTGGGGGATATCACCCGTATGGATTGGCCAGCCATTCACCCGACTTGAATCAATAGAGCGTATTGGTGGGATATCTTGGCCGACGAATTGCGGCCCGTAAACCCTCCCACCTGTCAACCTACATCTCCGTAATATTTTAGTGTCTTAATTAATATAATTCATATAATAACATTATGATGCCATATTATAATCGCTTTCAATAAAACAAAACTTTATCAAAAGTTTTTTTTTTTCAAATTGAACATCCGTTATACTACCCCCCCCCAATGCCAAAACCATTTTCTATACCATAAACATCATAAAATATTCAGTCCTCATAATCATAAGTATGGGGACACATTACTTAGTCGTCTCTAACACAACAATTCAGTGAGAGAGGACAAACACAGACTCTCAGAACAGCAATCTTTTTCACTTTCTTCTGCATTATTTATTCCAGCATATGTTTGAGAAAAGCGTTTTTTTCATGCATTCATCGGGATGGAAGAAGACAGTTTCAAAAGAAAAGTGCCTTCCATATCCCCAAGATCCCTGAACAAATATTCAGTTTCCGAATATCCGTCTATCTGTTCTTGCAAAGCAATTTAGGACAATCTATTCCTCCTCCACTCCTGTTTCCTTTTTTCCACGCGTGCATTTGTTTATTGGTGTGTTTAGATCGCTGAAATATTTAAGACTTCTGTCTCCAGAGATTTCCAAGATGGCGGCGAACTGTCAGAGCATCACGAATTGGAAGTTCTTTGCGTTTTCCGTGTGATTATTCGCAAATTTCTTGACTTTTTTTTTTTTTTTTTTTTCCTTTGCTGGATAAATGCAAATTATCTCTTATGTCTATATTTTAAAGAGCCCGATTTCTAATGTTTCGAGATAGTTTTGTATTGGATTTGGTGGATTCGATTCCAATTTAGGATGGATTTGCATTTTCGCTGCCTGAACCGTTTCGAAATTTAGCAATGTGCATGCATGAATCTGATCACCGAATATCGAGATCAGAATTTTCCTCGTAGCAGTCGGTTCTAATTTAACATATTCTCGCTGTTTCCTTGTTGTTGCTGAATATATTATGCTGCGTTTTCCTGTAAATATTTCGAAAACTATATTCCGTTTGTTTTGTTTACGCCGAAATAAACAATACAAAACTGTGCAATTAGGATACGTAATAATAGAACTTGCTTTAATATGATTTTGCAAATATTTACAGATTTTTTTTTTATTTTGTTCATTATCTGTTACAGTTGTGTAATGCTATCTTTTCAATTTTAGATATATTTGCCAGGTAAGCGCTTCGAATAAACATTTGAAGAGACAGTTACGTTTCTACCATGACAACAGCAAACATCACTGAACCAAAATCCCCAATCTGTAATAATATTTTTGTCTGTAAAACCTGCATATTTTAAAGTTAATTAAATATTTTAAAAATTAATTAAATAATTGGAAGAATACAATTACAAATATTTAATAATTAAAATAAAAAATGACCATATTCTAAAAAGAGTGGGAAAAAAAACTGTCGTTATCTGCTTCAACACAATTGCAATATCCTTACCCAGTTGTCAGATGCATCCAGCAATGGCCAATATCTTTTCAAATTATTCTACAATATTCACTACTGCAATTCCGACGTATTCTACAATGATCAATACATTTCCAGCTCATTCTGCTATGGTCATTACCTTTAAAACCCACCACAGGCTTCAGGTTCGAATTCTGGCTGTGGCATGGATGTTTGTTAGTGGTTCGGAATACACGTTAAACTGTATTTCCTGGTCTAATTTACCCAATGTGTGCACAAGATCATTGTAGAGCTCCAAACCAAACAAAAACAGCTATTAAATGCATTCTTTCATACGATAGACACCTAGTTTAAAGGGGTTCTGTTTTATTTATTTGAAAGAAAGCAATTAAAAGGGAAGAGCAAATTCATCGACATTTATTTTTCTCTTCACTAAATACTGTAAATAATCTAATCACTGACAGTTATTATTTATACATTCTGTACTTAAAAGGCAATTTTATGAAAACTCCAATTTAAAAAATTCTATTGGTATCCTACCATTCACAACCCTCGTGAAGTGAACTAATCATTTTGAAACGAATTTATTTTTATTCATCTGCAAATGGATTTAATTTTATTCATTCATACCAGTCCATACATAAACTAAGAAAACAAAACTAAGATCTCGAAATTAGCGAGCCATACAGTGTTATTTTGTTGATTGAACTCAAAGTAGGAAACGAACGAAAGCGATCTGGATATCGAGCTGAAGGAATGAAGGTTAACCTTTCAGCAGAAAATAAAAACTTTTCCCCCCAGATTTCAATTAATGAGGCAGCTGGAGTGCCCGAGTTAACTTCTCGAGAAAATCTCGAAGTTGGAAAAAAAAAGAAGCGTATTCCCCGAGCGTTGCCCCTGATAAAGTCAACTGCTTCGTTGCAGAATTCTGCGAGTCACATCAACTTGTCAAAGTTAAAAGTTAATCATCTACGAAGTATTTAATCTTGGGCCAGGGAAATTTGTTTTTACGAAATTACTTCTCTTTTCACTTTGATCCAGTGAAGTTCCAACTAATGGCTAATGAAATCAATATTTTTGCAGTTTCGGTAAACACTCGTGCATTAAATTCAGTTGGAATTTTCTAATTTCCATGAGAGTGAAATTGCAAAAAGAAATTAGAGGGGCAACAATGGACGATGCAAAAATTTATTTCAACATATACCCAATAAACGGTAAAAGAACGTAGAAGGTTTGATTAATTCTTTTTGTTTGTAGAACTTATTAGATTATAACTAGCAGATTATTTTTAAGTTTATTAAACATTTTAGAAATTAATTCTGTAATTGAAAGAATACAATAACAGATAGTTAATAATTAAAATTTACAAATATACTATATTCTAAAACGAGTGAGAAAACAATTTTTGCTCCAGCTTCGATTGATTTTCGTTATCTACTTTATAATAATAACAATGGCTTTACCCAATGGCCACTACATTACCCAATAACCACTACAATTCCGATGTATCCAGCAATGGCGGATTTTCAAACTATTCTACAATATTCAACATTAGAAATACGATGCATTCTACAATAGTCAATACAATTCCGGCACATTCTGCTATGACCATTCATTCAATGGCCACTACCTTTGACAACATTTATAATTCATATTGTACAATGACCACTATCTTTATAACATATTCTACAATGGCCACTACCTTTATAACATATTCTACTATGGCCACTACTTTTACAACATATTCTACAATGACCACTACTTTTACAACATGTTCTAAAATGACCACTACTTTTACAACATGTTCTAAAATGACCACTATCTTTCCGACAAATTCTACAATGGTCAATACAAATCCAACATACCCCACAGTGGCGGCTACAATTTCAACTTATTGTACAATGACCTCTATAATTTGGCCTTACCTAATGAACACCACCGGGTAAGGGAGAGGAGCTGTTTTATAACACCAAGCCACTAAAAACATCCGTGGCGTAGAATGCCAGAGCGCTAGACACTCGGCCATTCAGGCCCAAAATCATCTTAATCTAAATTCTTATATTAGTATTATAATAATATATACAATACATTATATACATTATAATAATAGTATTATAACAATTTTTGTAATTCCAATATGTAAAATTCTTGAAATAAAGTTTTAATTAATTCTTGAATTTTTTTGCAAAAAAAGAATACAGAACTGCAATTATTATTTTTATTTAAAAGTTTCATTTTATGTTGAGTTCCATTCTAAAAAGCGGTTTTTTTAAGTGTTTGAAAATAACATTTTAGATATAAAAAGAAAACCGAACCTGTCCGAAACCATTTAGACTTGTCCGAAATCGTTTCAGTCGCATATTGCATTCCATTTTTATCGAGAAGAGCTTAGAAATTTCCTCAGAAGCTTTGAATGGACGGCTTTCACATTTACGAGAAAATGCGATCAAAGCATGCAGAAAACAGGCCGATCTTTATTTTCTGTTGTCATTCAGAAAGTGATTGATTCGTCCTCCTTGACCACGTGCCATATCTATCGGCCAATGAAAGCTTTAATCTTTTCCCAGAATTCTTTTTATTCATGCTCTTAAACTAAGTTACTGCAGGAATTCATTTCACTGGTATTCTATTCGAAATGATAGTCACTTTAATAGGATATTTAAGAGAAAAATGAAGCCTCGCAGTTATTTGTAGTAAAGATAGCATCATAAGGCATAAATCAGAAATAGATTATTTTTATGATGCATAGGCATAGTACTTTGAATAATTTGGATCTTCAACATCTTCGTCTCATAAATCGTTTTGTCAAAACAAGCAAAAATTACTTTGTTTATAAATCAATTTCAGAATTCTTTGAAAGAAAAAATGGTTGCAAAGGTGATCGAACTGTGTAATAAATCAACTTGGATCCATTACTTTCTTGGTATGTAAACTTTTTGTAAGGTCAAATTCTTGGTATGTAAATATTTGTAAGGTCAAATTCTTGGTTTCTCTTACATGTATTTGTTTTTCTTGGTTTTCTCCTTTTGTTTTCATATTCTCTTCTTTCTGTTTTTGATTGTTTTCTCGATTATCTTTTTCTGCCTTTCTTTTTTTATTTTTTGATTGTTTTTGTTTTCTCGATTATCTTCTTTCTGTTTTTGATTGTTTTCTCGATTTTCTTCTTCCTGTTTTTGATTGTTTTCTCGATTTTCTTCTTTCTGTTTTTGATTGTTTTCTCGATTATCTTCTTTCTGTTTTTGATTGTTTTCTCGATTATCTTCTTTCTGTTTTTGATTGTTTTCTCGATTATCTTCTTTCTGTTTTTGATTGTTTTCTCAATTTTCTTCTTCCGGTTTTTGATTGTTTTCTCAATTTTCTTCTTCCGGTTTTTGATTGTTTTCTCAATTTTCTTCTTCCGGTTTTTGATTGTTTTCTCGATTTTCTTCTCCATTTTTTGTTTGTTTTCTGGATTTTCTTCTCCTTGATCTTGTTTGTGTTCTTGATTTTCTTCTCCCTGTTTTTGGTGGTTTTCTCGATTTTCTTCTCATTGTTTTTGTTTGTTTTTCTCGATTTTCTTCTCCCTGTTTTTGTTTGTTTTCTAGATTTTCTTCTCCTTGTTTTTCTTTGTTTTCTAGATTTTCTTTTCCAGGGTTTCGCTTTATTTATTTTTTTTTCCCTAAGTTTTCTTCTTCGTTTTTTCCCCTCCCTGTTTTTGTTTTCTTCTTTTTTTCTTTCATTTTCTTCTCTATATTATTATTATTATTACTTTCTATATGTATATAGTTTGCTCCTAAGTAATTAAAATTTCAAGCTGGACATGAAATCATAATGCTCCAATACTAAAAAGGCTACACATAGGAATAGATTTTATCACATTAAAATGTCTACAGTCACATAAACACCGTATGGAGAAACTTAATTTGCATTATTAGATTTAAAATTACGAATTCCATGCAAACCAAGGATAAATTATTAATTATAATGGAAATTTTTAAACTATTATAATAATAATGAAAATTTAATTTATCAAATTTTTTTCTATTTTACTTTTTCGCTTATTAAAGAGATTTAATTTTTATCCGTAGGTAATAAGACGCTTTCCCCTGTAATGGGACGCAACATCTTTCAATTTTAAAACCTTTTATTGATATTGAGGTAAGATGGTACAAGAATTGTCCACTATTTCAAAAATTATGAAGGTGGTCAACACTTAATAATGTTTCAATTATAACTTTAATTTTATTAAAGTACTCTTAATATCGCACTTCAATATAATCAATATTTCATATAATATAAGCACTTCAACGTATGATATGTTTTCATACTTACCAGTGGGAATCATTACAATTGTTTTTTTATGTTTTGTTTCTTTTAAAGAGATTCTTTTACTCTTATATTATAACATCATTTTCTAGAATGATGTTTTTTATTTCCAGAAGCGAAACCATCTAATGTGGCTATTTTCTAAATCAATGTGAAGATAATATAATACAACATGACAATCAATTACACTTTATTGTCAAGACAGACCTGATAGCCAATTAGTCATATCACTGGCCATTGCTGCTTCAGGTTCGAATCCCAGCGGTTTTATGGATGTTTGTTAGTGGTTCGGAATCAACTATAAGCTATAAGTTCGGGTCTAATTAGCCCAAAGTGTGCAGAAATAGCCGTTAACCGAATGGCCGTTAAATGACCTTGACCAAATTACTGTGAAGGTTGTCAGATAATAATATAACATAACATGACAATCAATTACACTTTATTGTCAAGTGTGGCATGATGGGCAGTTGGCTAGTATTCTAGTTGTTGGTGCTTCGGATTCGAATTCTGGCGGTGGCATGTAGGTTTGTGAGTGGTTCAGAATCCATGATAAACTGTAGGTGCCGGTCTAATTAGCCCAAATTGTGCAGAAAACCTGATAACCGTTAAGTGATTTTGGCCAAATTACTATCAAAGTTGTCAGATTCTTTTACATAGTTATTCATTAAAACACTTTACAATTTAAAAAAAAATTGTTGCTGTAATTTTATTTATCGGAACTTTAAAAACATATTTGAAAAATAAAATACGATAAATAAAATTCTTATATTATAGTTCCGTTAACTTTAAGTAATAAAATTAAAGAAATAGCACATTGTTAATAATTTGAGCAATAATATTAGTAATGAAAGCATTTTAAAATTGGTTCTACAAATTTGCAATTCTATACCTAGAAAAGGAAGAGAAATTTTTTGCAACCCTTTGCATATTGCAACCCTTTTATTTATTGAAACTATAAAAACATTATTTGAAAAATAAAATGTGATAAATAACATCTTTATATTATAATTTCATTAAGTTTAAGTAATAAAATTAAACAAATAGCTGCTATTAATAATTTCAACAATAATATTAATAATAAAAACATTTTAAAATTTGTTCTGAAAATTTACAATTATCTACTAAAAATAGAGAAGAAGAGTTTTTGTCATAACTTCAAAAATTCAGCCGAATTGCAAATAGAAAATCCAACCATGTTTGCTGACAGTTGGAATGGAAGACTAAAAAATTCCTACGCCAGTTGCCATTTTCGACATTGCTTTCTATCTCTCTGCAAGAGAACTCCCAACTGTTTACTGGAGCTAACCATTTCTAAAGTCTGTTTGCTTGTCATATTTCTCTCTTGTTTATTCATTACTCAAAAACTGAGACGGTTAAAGAATGAAACTCAAAAAAAAAGCCCAGCCAACTGATTTGTACTTCGGATAAAACCAGACTGTACCTTCAAGCGTTAGGGCAGAAATTGATAAAAATTTAGAGTAGTTATTCAAAATGTCAAATTTTTTTTTTTTTTTTTTTTTTTTTTTTGTATTTTAAAGTAATGCAGTAGTTGGTTTCATTATAGTTTCTATAACTTTTATATTCAAAGAAGCCTCTGGAAGAATAATTAGTTTAATCATACTATAAGACAGATATTTAAAATAATAATGACTGAAGTCGTTTTTAAGTTATAATTTTATTCATAAATTGAGTGATTAATTTAATAAGAAGTCAAAACAGTTTTACTACAGTGAATAAAAAATTTATTATTAATTATTTATTTATTTATTTTATTTTATTTATTTTTTTTTTTTGGTGTCAACATCAAAAAATTTTGTTTCATGTTTTGTTTAACAATATACAAAATAATAAACATATATATATATACACTATATGGTGCCCTGATGGACGAGTAAACAGCGCTGTAGAGCGCAACACAAAAGAGTTCGAGTCCCGGCGATGCCATAAATGATTGGACTGGTTCGGAATCCTCTTTAAACCACACGTCTCGGTCTAATACTGCTATTACGCGTAGGACTGATAGCCCTATCCAGCAAAAAGAAAACATTTCCTGTCTTGAAGGCGTCCTGATAGCCAATTAGCTAGTGCTGTGGCTTTTATTAAAACAGGCTTCAGGTTCGAATACTGGCGGTGGCCTGGATGTTTGTTAATGGATCAGAATCCATGATAAACTGTAAATCCCGTTTTAATTAACCCAAAGTGTGAAAAAAATGACCGTACAGGGACAAACCAAATTGCTGTCATGGTTGTCAGATCCTTTTGTTTAGTCATTCATCAAAACACTACTATTTAAAAAAAGCAAAATTGTTGTGATTCTTTTATTTATTAAATCTTTAAAAAACATCACTTGAAAAATAAAATATGATAAATAAAGTCCTTATACACTGAAGTGACAAAAGTCATGGGATAGCAATATGCAGATTTTCAGATGGCAGTAGCATCGCGTAGAACAGGTATAAATGCGCAGTGCTTTCGCAGAGCTTTCATTTCTGTTCAAGTTATTCACGTGAAGAGGTTTTGACGTGATGATGACCGCACGACGGGAATTAACAGACTTTCAACGCGGAATGTTAGTTGGAGCTAGACGCATGGGTCATGCCATTTCGGAAATCGTTAGGGAATATAACATTCCCAGATCCACTGTGTCAAGAGTGTGCCGAGAGTATGAAATTTCAGGCATAACATCCCACCATGGACAGCGCAGTGGTCGACCGCCTGCAATTAACGACCGAGACCGGCGACGTCTGCAAAGAGTCGTAAATTCTAACAGACAAGCAACACTGCGTCAAATAACCGTAGAAATCAATGTGGGACGTACAAGGGACTTGTCTGTTAGAACTGTGCGCAAAAATTTGGCTTTCTTGGGCTATTCCAGCAGAAGACCGACTCGAGTGCCTTTACTGACAGAACGACATCGCTTGCAGCGACTCTCGTGGGCACGTGAGCATATCGGTTGGTCCCTAGATGAATGGAAAACCGTGGCCTGGTCCGATGAGTCACGATTTCAGTTGGTAAGAGCTGATGGTAGGGTTCGAGTGTGGCGCAGACCCCACGATGTCATGGACCCAAACTGTCAGCAAGGCACTGTTCAAGCTGGTGGTGGCTCCGTAATGGTGTGGGCTGTTTTTTCATGGCATGGACTTGGTCCTCTGGTGCGACTGGACCGAACATTGACTGGAAATGCTTATGTTCAGCTACTTGGATATCACTTGCAGCCATTCATGGACTTCATGTACCCAAACAACGATGGGATTTTTATGGATGAGAATGCGCCATGTCACCGGGCCACAACTGTTCGCGATTGGTTCGAAGAACATTCTGGACAATTCCAACGAATGATCTGGCCACCTAGATCGCCCGACATGAATCCCCTCGAGCATTTATGGGACATCATCGAGAGGTCTGTTCGTGCCCAAAACACTGCACCATCAACGCTTTCACAATTATGGACATCTATGGAGACAGCATGGCTGATTATTCCTGCAGAAGACTTCCAACAACTTGTTGAGTCCATGCCACGTCGAGTTGCTGCACTTCGCCGGGCGAAAGGAGGGCCGCCACGATATTAAGAGTTATCCCATGACTTTTGTCACTTCAGTGTATAGTAGTTTCATTATATTTTAAGTAATAAAATTGAACAAAAAGCATACTATTAATAATTTGAGCAACAATATTAATACTGAAAACATTTTAAAATTTGTTCTGCAAATTTATAATTCTGTACTGAAAATGGAAAAGAAATTTTTTGTCATAACTTCAAAAATTCAGCCGAATTGCAAATACAAAATCCAAACATGTTTGCCGACAGTTGGAATCGAAGACTAAAAAATTCCTCCGTCAGTTGCCCTTTTCCGACATTGCTTTCTATCTCTCTGCAAGAAAACTCCCGCGTGTTTACTGGAGCTAACCATTCCGAATTCTGTTTGCTTGTTATATTTCTCCCGTATTAGTTCATTACTCAAAAACTGAAACGGTTAAAGAATGAAACTGAAAATAAACCAAACCAACTGATTTGTACTTGGGATAAAACCAGACTGTACCTTCAAGCGGTAGGGCAGAAATTGATAAAAATTTAGAGAAGCTATTCGAAATGTCATTTTTTTTTTAATGTTAAGTAATGCGGTAGTTGGTGTCATTATAGTTTCTATAAATTTTATACTCAAAAAAGCGTCTGGAAGAATTATTAGTTTAACCGTGAGACAGATGTTTAAAATAATGGTTACTGAAGTCGTTTTTAAATTATAATTTTAATATGAAATTGTGTGAATAAATTAATAAAAATCCAAGACTATAAATACAGTGAATAAAAGTTTTTTTTTTTCTTTTGGTGTCATAATAAAAGAAATTTCTGGTATATTTTTTAAGAATATACAACATACAAGTTTGTATATCTATATATGTATATATAGGTAGATAGATAAATGTATTTACTTATTTCTTACTATTTCTTTTTCTATTAATTTAACTTCTAATACTCTTCCCTTCATTTTAATTAGCAAATATCTTCGTAATATTTTTGTGACTTAATTATTATAATTTCTATAACAAGACTATATGGCCATAAAACTAAGATGGCCATGTTATAATCACTTCCAATAAAACAAAACTCTTTCAAAAGATATTTTTTCCAAAGTGAGCATCCGTTCGAATATCCGCCAATGCCAAAACCATTTTCTATATCATAAACATCATAAAGTATTCATTCCTCATAATCATAAGTATGGAGACACATTAATTAGCCGTCTCCCACACAATAATTCTGCGAGAGAGAACAAACACAGACGCTCAGAACAGCAATCTTTTTCACTTTCTTCTGCATTATTTCTTAGCACATATGTTTGAGAAAAGCGTTTTTGGCGTCTTTTTTTCCCCATGCATGCTTGTTGAGTTGGAAGACGACAGTTTCAAAAGAAAAGTGCCTTCCATATTCCCAAGATCCCTGAACAAATATTCAGTTTCCGAATATCCGTCTGTCTGTTCTTGCAAAGCAATTTAGAGCAATCAATTCCTCCTCCATTCCTGTTTCCTTTTTTCCACGCGTGCATTTGTTTATTGGTATGTTTAGATCGCTGAAATATTTAAGACTTCTGTCTCCAGAGATTTCCAAGATGGCGGCGAACTGTCAGAGCATAAAGAACTGGAAGTTCTTGGCGTTTCCCGTGTGATTATACGCAGATTTCTGCCTTTTTTGTTTTGTTTTTTCCTTTACTGGATAAATGCAAATTGTCTTTTAAGTTTGTATTTTAAAGTGCCCAATTCCTAATGTTTCGAGATACTTTTATATTGGATTTGGTGGATACGATTCCAATTTAGGATGGATTTGCATTTTCGCAGTCTGAACCGTTTCAAACTTTAGCAATGCGCATGCATGAATCTTATTACCTAATATCGTGATCAGAATTTTCCTCGTAGCAGTCGGTTTTAATTTAGCATCTTGTCGCTGTTTTCTTGCTTTTTCTGAATATATTATTCTGCGTTTTCCTGTAAATGTTTCAGAAATTGGGTTCCTTTTTGTTTATAACGCAATCAACAATGCAAAATTGAGCAAATAGGGTACATGATAAACGAACTTGCTTTAATATTCTTTGCAAATATTTACAGTGGTGTTTTTTTTTGTGCGTGTTATGCGTTGCAATTGTGCTGTGCTTTCTTTTCAGTTTTAACTAAATATACACTACACTGCTGCACAATACCCTACTACTGACCCCTCATTGCGACAACACAATTTGGAACAAACACCCTTAAAGGGCTATTTGTAAAAGATTGATGCATTTCTCTTCCCATTTGCTATACGATCCATGAGCCTTTGGGTTTAACTGCATTAAAATTTTAATGGGTTTTGAACTTATCATATGCAATTAGAAATTCTAAAACACGCTCCTTCAGGTTTCTCCAGCATTTAAATGTATTCTTTCATATTTCACCTATTAATTTATTGTAACTTAGCTTAAAATTATTTCATTTTTTTCAAGTGAGCAATTAAAGTGAAGAGAACATTTATCCGTATTTTATATTCTTTTCTTTAAATACTGTAAATAATCTATTCACTAACAGTTAATAATTATACATTCTTTACTTAAAAGCAATTTTATGAAAACTCAAATTTAACGAACTCTATTGGTATCGTGCCATTCATAACCCTAATGAAACGAACTAATCATTTTGAAATTTTATTTTTATTCATCTGGAAATGGATTTAATTTTATTCATTCATACGAGTCCACAAATATGCTAAGGAAACAAAATTAAGATCTCAAAATTAGCGAAGCATACGGTGTTATTTTGTTGATTGAACTCAAGTAGGAAACGAACGAAAGCGATCTGGATATCGAGCTGAAGGAATGAAGGTCAACCTTTCTGCAGAAAATAAAAACTCTTTCCCCAGATTTCAATTAATGAGGCAGCTGGAGTGCCCGAGTTAACTTCTCGAGAAAATCTCGAAGGGTGAAAAAAAAGAGTGTGTATTCCCCAAGCGTTGCCCCTGATAAAGTCAACTGCTTCGTTGCAGAATTCTGCGAGTCACATCAACTTGACAAAGTTAAAAGTTAAAAGCTAATCATTTACGAAGTATTTAATCTTGGGCGGTAGAAGTTTGTTTGTACGAAATTACTTCTCTTCTCACTTTGAGTCGGAGGAAAGCGATCCGTCCCCCCCTTTGGTTAATGAAATCAATATTTTTGCAGTTTCGGTAAACACTCGTGCATTAAATTGCAGTTGGAATTTTCTAATTTCACGAGTGTGAAATAAAAAAAAAATATTTTACAATACAATACAAATATATCAGTTTTGTAAAAATTGTTTGGTAATCTTTCATTATATATGATTTTTTAACGTGACAAACCTTTCGATTATTCTATTATTTATTTTTCTATTAATTTAACATTGAATATATCTTCGTTTAGCGACTAGTAGCTAAACTTTAGTGCCTTAAACTTGGTGCCTTAACTATTATAATTACAAGAATGTTCATATTAAAATCGCTTCCAATAACACAAAACTCTTTCAAAAGCTATTTATTTTTCCAAGTGAGCATCAATTCTACTATCCCCCAATGCCAAAACCGTTTTCTATATCATAAACATCATAAAGTATTCAGTCCTAATAATCATAAGTATGTGGACAAATTACTCAGCCGTCTTCCATATAACAATTCAATGAGAGAGGACAAACGCAGACTCTCAGAACAGCAATCTTTTTCACTTTCTTCTGCATTATTTCTTCCCACATATGTTTGAGAAAAGCGTTTTTGGCGTCTTTTTCTTCCAATCACGCATGCTGGGAAGAAGACAGTTCAAAAGAAAAGTGCCTTCCGTATCCTCAAGATTCCTGAACAAATAATCAGTTTCCGAATATCCGTCTATCCGTTCTTGCAAAACAATTTAGGACAATCTATTCCTCCTCCATTCCTGTTTCCTTTTTTCCATGCGTGCATTTGTTTATTTGTGTTTAATCACTGAAATATTTAAGACTTCTGTCTCCAGAGATTTCCAAGATGGCGGCGAACTGTCAGAGCTTCACGAATTGGAAGTTCTTGGCGTTTTCCGTGTATTTATTCGCAGATTTCTTCTCTTTTTGTTTTTGTTTTTCCTTTCATGGATAAATGCAAATTATCTTTTAAGTTTGTATTTTAAAGAGCCCAATTTCTAATGTTTCGAGATAGTTTTGTATTGGATTGGGTGGATTCGATTCCAATTTAGGATGGTTTTGCATTATCGTAACCTGAACCGTTTCAGGTTACGATAATGCGAAACCATCCTACCGTAACCTGAATGTGCATACATGAATCTTATTATCGAGTATCAAGATCAGAATTTTTCTCGTAGTAGTCGGTTCTAATTTAACATTTTCTCGCTGTCTCCTTGTTGTTTCTGAATATATTATTCTGCGTTTTTCTGTAAATACTTCAGAAATTGAGTTCCTTTTTGTTTACACTGCAATAAACAATACAAACTGAACAAGTAGGATACGTGATAAACGAACTTGCTTTAATACGATTTTGCAAATATTTACCATGCTTTTTGTTATGTATTGCAGTTGTGTTGTGTATTCTTTTCAATTTTAAATAAATATGGCAGAAAAATATTTCGAGATATTCATCTGAAGAAACAATTGTGCTTCTACCATGACAACAGCAAACTTCACTGCACCGAGACGACACTTATATAAGTCTATGTGGGTGCAGCTGATATTTTTTTTTATATTGACATCCTTTATACACCTTGACGTTATGTGTATAGAACACTCTCAATAGCCAGGAATAACATTTTGCATGGCTCTGAAACAAAAGCACATCTTATTTAGAGCATATTATGTAATGTAAGAATATGGGGGGGAAAGTTGTTTCCGTAGGGGTCTAATAACTGAGTGACTAGCGATCTGGGGCTCTGTGCCATAGGTTTTGCGTTAGATATCCTGCGGTCCATAGGTTCTGAATCCACATCAAGCCGTAGGTTCCAGTTTCATATGACTGCAAGAACGTCATGGAGCCAAGTCAGACTTCTACCTAAAGGTACTCCATCACAATAAAAGGTTTCAGCTCCTTCCTTTCAACCATGAATCCGTACGGATTCATGGGTATGGTATACAACACTCTAATGAAATTATCTTTAGTATCCTCTATCATAAAGATTTGTGTGTGCGTGTGTCACACTAAATCACGTACCACTATTAATATTAATCTGACAATTATTGTCTACTAATATATCTTACGATTGCATCACGTTAAACTGTAAGTCACGGTCAAATTAGGCCAAAGTGTGCATTGGATGACCGTAGGACGATAAACAGAACCAAACAAGTCTTTAAATGCATTCGTTCATATTGCTAGTTACCTAGTTTAAAGTGATTCTATTTTTTTATTGAAAAGAGAGCAATTAAAACGAAGAAGAAATTCCTCCACATTTTTTCCCTTCACTAAATACAGTCAATAATCCATTCACTGACATTTAATAGTTATACATTCTTTACCTAAAAGCCAATTTTTTGAAAACTCAAATTTAACGAACTCTATTGGTATCATATACCATTCATAAACCTAATGAAGCGAACTAATCATTTTGAAACGGGATTTATTTTTATTCATCTGCAAATAGATTTAATTTTATTCATTCATACGAGTCCATACATAAACTAAGAAAAAAAAATTAAGATCTCGAAATTAGCGAAGCATACAGTGTTATTTTGTTGATGGAACTCAAAGTAGGAAACGAACGAAAGCGATCTGGATATCGAGCTGAAGGAATGACGGTTAACCTTTCTGCAGAAAATAAAAACTTTTTCCCCAGATTTCAATTAATGAGGCAGCTGGAGTGCCCAAGTTAACTTCTCGAAGAAATCTCGAAGGGGAAAAAAAAAGAGTGTATTCCCCAAGCGTTGCCCCTGATAAAGTCAACTGCTTCGTTGCAGAATTCAGCGAGTCACATCAACTTGTCAAAGTTAAAAGTTAATCATCTGCGAAGTATTTAATTTTGGGCGGTGGAAGTTTGTTTTTACGAAATTACTTCTCTTTTCACTTTGAGTCGGAGGAAAGTGATCCGGTGAAGTTTCTTCCTTTTGGTTAATGAAATCAATATTTTTGCACTTTTGGTAAACACTCGTGCATTAAATTTAGTTGGAATTTTCTAATTTCCTGAGAGTGAAATAACAAAAAGAAATTAGAGGGGCAACAATGGCGATGCAAAAATTTATTTCCAACATGTACCCAATAAAAGGTAATTAACTTAATGTTCCCAATGAAAGGTAAGGACGGTTGGTTCAGTATATTTGCTTGTAGAACTTATTCTGTTATTTAATTTTCTATTAATTTCACACTGCAAATATATTCATAGTATTTTAGTGCATTAACTAATATAATCTATATAATAAAACTATATATTAATAAATATTTAGTGCATTAACTAATATAATCTAATAATAAACTAAAACTATAATAACTAATATTAGTTATATAATCTATATATAAACTATAATAGCCATATTATAATCGCTTCCAATAAAACAAAACTCTTTCAAAGGTTGTTGTTTTTTCAAAGGGAGCATCTGTTCGACTATCCCCCAATGTCAAAACCATTTTCTATATCATAAACATCATAAAGTATTCAGTCCTCATAATCATAAGTATGGAGACACATTACTTAGCCGTTTCCATGCAGCAATTCGGTGGGAGAGGACAAACACAGACAGCAATCTTTTTCACTTTCTTCTGCATTATTTCTTCCCACATATGTTTGAGAAAAGCGTTTTTGGTATGTCTTTTTTCTTCATGCCTGCATGTTGAGTTGGAAGAAGACAGTTTCAAAAGAAAAGTGCCTTCCATATCCCCAAGATCCCTGAACAAATATTCAGTTTCCGAATATCCGTCTATCTGTTCTTGCAAAGCAATTTATGACAATCTATTCCTCCTCCATCCCTGTTTCCTTTTTTCCACGCGTGCATTTGTTTATTGGTGTGTTTAGATCGCTGAAATATTTAAGACTTCTGTCTCCAGAGATTTCCAAGATGGCGAGGAACTGTCAGAGCATCCCGAATTGGAAGTTCTTGGCGTTTTCCGTGTGATTATACTCTGCCTTTTTGTGTTTTGTTGTTTCATTTCTTGGATAAATGCAAATTATCTCTTATGTTTATATTTTAAAGAGCCCGATTCCAAATGTTTCGAGATAGCTTTGTATTGGATTTGGTCGATTCGATTCCAGTTTAGGATGGATTTGCATTTTCGCAGTCTGAACCGTTTCAGAATTTAGCAATGTGCATGCTTGAATCTTATTAACGATTATCGAGATCAGAATTTTCCTCGCAGCAGTCGGTTTTAATTTAACATTTTCTCGCTGTTTTCTTGCTTTTTCTGAATATATTATGCAGCATTTTCCTGTAAATGTTTCGGAAATTGTGTTCCTTTTTGTTTACACCGCATTAAACAATACCAAAATTGAGCAAATAGGGTACATGATAAACAAACTTTCTTTGATAGGATTTTCAAATATACACTACACTACTATAAAATTCACTACTACTGACTCCCTCATTGCGACAACACAATTTGGAACAAACACCCTTAAAGGGCTATTTTTAAAGGATTGATGTATTTCTCTTCCCATTAGCTATAAGATCTGTGAGCCTTTGGGTTTAACTTCGTTAAAATTTTAATGGGTTTTGAACTTATCATATGTAATTTGGAATTCTAAAACACACTCCTTCAGGTTTCTCCAGAATTTAAATATATTCTTTCAAATTTATCCGTATTTTCTATTCTTTTTATTAAATTTGGTAAATAATCTATTCACTAACAGCTAATAATTATACATCCTTTACTTAAAAGTCTATTTTATGAAAACTCGAACTTAACGAATTCTACTGGTATCAAACCATTCAAAACCCTCGTGAAGTGAACTCCTCATTTTGAAACAAATTTATTTTTATTCATCTGGAAACGAATTTATTTTTATTCATCTGGAAACGAATTTATTTTTATTCATCTGTAAACGGATTTAATTTTATTCATTCATACCAGTCCACACACAAACTAAGAAAACAAAATTAAGATCTCGAAATTAGCGAAGCATACGGTGTTATTTTGTTGATTGAACTCAAAGTAGGAAACGAACTAAAGCGATCTGGATTTCGAGCTGAAGGAATGAAGGTTAACCTTTCTGCAGAAAATAAAAACTCTTTCCCCAGATTTCTATTAATGAGGCAGCTGGAGTGCCCGAGTTAACTTCTCGAAGTGAAACAAAAAGAAGTGTATTCCCCAAGTGTTGCCCCTGATAAAGTCAACTACTTCGTTGCAGAATTCTGTGAGTCACATCAACTTGTCAAAGTTAAAAGTTAATCAGCCACGAAGTATGTAATCTTGGGCAGTGGAGGTTTGTTTTTACGAAATTACTTCGCCTCCCCCCCGTTCTTGTTGGTTAATGAAATCAATATTTTTGCAGTTTCCGTAAACACTCGTGCATTAATGTTAGTTGGAGTTTTCTACTTTCATGAGAGTGGAATAACAAAAAGGAATTAGAGGAGCAACACCAATGGCGATGCAAAAATTTATTTCAAAGATATACGCAATAAAAGGTAGTAACATGGTTGATTTACTATTTTTGTTTATACAATTTGCACATTTTTAAATGAATTGAATATTTTAAAAATTAACTGGTAGAATACAATAGTAAATAATTAATAATTAGAATAAAAAATAATATATTCAAAAGCGAGTGAGAAGAAAATTTTTTATTCCAGATTCGATTTGATTTTCGTTATCTACTTCATCACAATTGCAATGGCTTTATCCAATGACCAACACAATTCCTGTGTATCCTGCAACGTCCGATATCTTTCCAAGCAATTCTACACTCATGTCCATAAATTAAGGATAATGAAGTTCAGGCAAAGAAAGAGACAGAAGCAAAACAAATTTGACTTATTTGTAAAGTCTATTTATTAAACAAAAGGTAAAGAGCAAAAAAGATGCTATATGTTTGACATAATTAATAAAAATTGCGATTTTTACTCCCTGGAGCAAATTTCAAAAAAGAACCTATTTACAAAAAACAGTATAACATGGTTAGTATGATGGTTAATATGGAGTACGTCTCCCGGACGATGCAATACAGGCCTTACAACGTCTAGGCATGCTGAGTATCCAATTATCAATCTGATCTTGAACGCCGCAGGCGTGGGGGGAATATTACACCACTCATCAAGCAATGCCCTCCGAAGTTCCGGTTGACAGGTGGGAGGGGGTTGACGGGCTGCAATTCGTCGGCCAAGCATATCCCACACATGCTCTATTGGATTCAAGTCGGGTGAGTAGGCTGGCCAATCCATACGGGTGATATCCTCCAATTGAAGGCATTCGTCTACAATGTTTGCACAGTGAGGACTGGCGTTGTCATCCATAAGCAAAAATTCAGCACCCATGGCACTCCGAAACAAACGTACATGTTGTTGCAGAATGACATCCCGATAGATGTGGCCTGTCATCGTTACACTCTGAACATGCAGGTCAGTTCCGGAATCAAGAATAATTCCTCCCCAAACGAGCCCTCCTGCACCACCGTAACGGTGTCGTTCAATGGTGTTCTCTTGGTGGTAACGGGTACCTGGCGCTCTCCATATGAAAGTCCGGCAAGAATCAGATTGCAAACTAAACCTGGACTCGTCAGAAGACATCACACAAGACCACTGTTGCGGTGTCCACAATGCATGCTCTCTACTCCAGGTTAATCGCAGGCGACAGTGAGTTGCGGTAAGTGGAACACATCTGACAGGCCTACGAGCATATAGACCAATGTGCTCTAAGCGTCTCTGCACGGTCTGCCTTGAAACTGTCATACCGGTAGCTGAAGAGAGCTGACGAGACAGGTCTGATGCTCTGCTGCGTCTGTTTCTTTTAGCAGTAACTGCTAAATACCGGTCCTCATTCGGCGTTGTAACTCGGGAAGACCTGTGCTGTAACATCTACTCACATTACCATCATCTTGGAATCGTTGCCAAAGCCTGGAGATGACACTCTGGACGATTCCAAGTTCCTCGGATACTTCCAGCTGGGTACGTCCACATTCCAGTCGTCCGATAATTTTACCACATAAAAAATCATCCAAATGCTTCCTTTGTGCCATAACTATGCGGTTATTGCACTGAAAGGCTTTTAAAGCGCTTGTGAACAATTTTACTTCATTGCCACCATTCCTTATATACCCCTCTCTTACACTCTCGTCATTGTGACGTACTATCCGCGCCATCTGGTAGTTTCCTGTAATTTGCATATTCTTCTTCAAGATGTGTGTGATAATTCTACAGGTGAAATTTTTATGTTAGAGTTCAATTTCTGTGTGATTCTGAATTATCCTTAATTTATGGACATGAGTGTATAATAACCCCACTACAATTCCGACGTATTCTACAATGCGCAAGCTGCTATGGCCGTTACAATTATGGCGAATTCCGTAATGGCCACTTCCTCTATAGCATATTATACAATGGCCCCTACAAATTCAACATAATCCATAGTAGACGTTACAATTCTGAAGTATTCTACAATCGTTCTACAATTCAGGAGAAATCCACAATGGTTACTACAATTCAGGAGAAATGTACAAGGACCACTTCATTTCCAACATATTCTACAATGGCTTTACAACGTATTCTACAGTGATCACTACCTTTACAACATATTCTACTATGGCCCCTACAAATCTGGCATTCACCACTATAGCGGTTACAACTCCAACTTATTCTGCAATTGTCGCTACAAATAATCGCTAATTCCACAATGGCCATTACCATTCCAAGATATTCTACTATGACAACGTAATCAACAATGATCGCTACAATTCTGACGTGACACTGGGTAAGGGAGAGGAGTTGTTTTACAACATCCTTAAGAAGGAAAAGGGGTGGGATAATATTTTTCTGGAAGGACTTTTAGTAGAAACGTCTCCTACTTATATTTCTGTAGAAATTTCAGAAAACTTGAATCATGTAACCTAACTCTCAAAGCAGAACCTGCTATTAAAATCTCTACGCAGTCTACTCGTTTTCAAAGAATGATTGTATATTCCATACCACCAGTAAAAATAAATTTCCGCCTCACGCATGTTAACTAGGAAGCTAACATTGCACCATGAGTGAAGCATGTGAAAGAAATATATTTTAATTTCAGTGTTAAACAAGTATGAATAAAATGCCTGATAAATATTAAATAATTTAAAAGTTAAAGTAATCCAAAATCTTTGAAACTTTAAATTATAAACATGATTTTCTATCAAATCTTGGTTCGTTTGATCATAAGTATTGAAAAATAAACAGGAAAAAATTGCATAAAATTAACAAAATTCAGCAAAACTCTAACTATTATTAATTGCAAAAATTATTCTTTCTTCCTGACGCATGCCCAAAGGAACGATTAGAGAGTGGAGAGTGATGACTTTATCCAGCAAAATTAGTTGTTTTACAAGTAGAAACACTTCTTTCTTGAAAATGATTAAATTAAACGTTTAGCTGCCCTATAATTTATTGAATTTTGAAAAAACAACTCAATATACACTGAAGTGACAAAAGTCATGGGATACCTCGTAATATCGTGTCGGCCCTCCTTTCGCCCGGCGAAGTGCAGCAACTCGACGTGGCATGGACTCAATAAGTCGTTGGAAGTCTTCTGCAGGAATATTGAGCCATGCTGTCTCGATAAACGTCTATAATTGTGAAAGCGTTGATGGTGCAGGATTTTGGGCACGAACAGACCTCTCGATGATGTCCCATAAATGCTCGATGGGATTCATGTCGGGCGATCTAGGTGGCCAGATCATTCGTTGGAATTGTCCAGAATGTTCTTCAAACCAATCGCGAACAGTTGTGGCCCGGTTACATGGCGCATTGTCATCCATAAAAATCCCCTCGTTGTTTGGGTACATGAAGTCCATGAATGGCTGCAAGTGATGTCCAAGTAGCTGAACATAAGCATTTCCAGTCAATGTTCGGTCCAGTCGCACCAGAGGACCAAGTCCATGCCATGAAAAAACAGCCCACACCATTATGGAGCCACCACCAGCTTGAACAGTGCCTTGCTGACAGTTTGGGTCCATGGTTTCGTGGGGTCTGTGCCACACTCGAACCCTACCATCAGCTCTTACCAACTGAAATCGTGACTCATCGGACCAGGTCATGGTTTTCCATTCATCTAGGGACCAACCGATATGCTCACGGGCCCACGAGAGTCGCTGCAAGCGATGTCGTTCTGTCAGTAAAGGCACTCGAGTCGGTCTTCTGCTGGAATAGCCCAAGAAAGCCAAATTTCTCCGCACAGTTCTAACAGACAAGTCCCTTGTACGTCCCACATTGATTTCTGCGGTTATTTGACGCAGTGTTGCTTGTCTGTTAGAATTTACGACTCTTTACAGACGTCGCTGGTCTCGGTCGTTAAGTGCAGACGGTCGACCACTGCGCTGTCCATGGTGGGATGTTATGCCTGAAATTTCATACTCTCGGCACACTCTTGACACAGTGGATCTGGGAATGTTGAATTCCCTAACGATTTCCGAAATGGCATGACCCATGCGTCTAGCTCCAACTAACATTCCGCGTTCAAAGTCTGTTAATTCCCGTCGTGCGGTCATCATCACGTCAAAACCTCTTCACATGAATAACTTCAACAGAAATGAAAGCTCTGCGACAGCACTGCGCATTTATACCTGTTCTACGCGATGCTACTACCATCTGAAAATTTGCATATTGCTATCCCATGACTTTTGTCACTTCAGTGTATATTATACATTAAAATAAAGACACGGAATGCATTTAACAAGTATGGTGAAACATGTTCTCTTAAATGTTAGTTATCCTTTCAGAAACCTTAAGCCTGCTTCACTGGACAATAGACACTATCTCTGTAATTCTAATCTCAATCTAAATTCTTTGTCTCTGAGTCTCTCTCTATGTATGTAAAAAACAATATCGCTGAAAATTCTCCATGAAACATGTTTTGAGAGATTGACCAGTTGACTTCCCATTCCTATTCCTTATTTTCTCTCCACGAAAGGTCTGCCTTATTGATGCAGCGTTTCTAAGAATATGTCCTTTTAGTTCCCCGAGGAATGTTTTCCTTTTTTAATCCTTTTGGTTGCTTTATAGTTCCTGAGGGAATGCAAGATAACTTTATACCTAACATATAACATATAGGAGTCAAAGCAAGGTAATTAGTAAAAATTCTTGAAATGGGAATTTTTTGAGGGATTATAAGTGTAACTTTTTGTTAACGTTTTGAGAGTCACATATCAAAAATATAATTTTTAAGTGAATCTTTAATAAAAACAAAATATAATATATTGTTGTTACTTATCTTCCTGGTACAGGAAAGCCAACATCAGGTCCAGAAGACTCCGTCGCAGTCGACTTGGCCATTCGCTAAGGGTAATATGAAGCTTCCCTTTAGCAAGGAACCACGAGAGCTGAAGACTGACAAAACCTCAAGACAACACTCTGCGTTCATATTATACCGGGACCTACGGTTTAAAGTGGATTCTGAACCGCTACAAACACCCATGGCACCGAGGGCTAGACACTCGGACAATCAGGCCCAAAAAAAATCTAAATCTAAATTCTTATATCAGAATTATGATAATATATACAATTTAGTATTAATATTATAACAATTTTTATAATTCTTATATGTTAAATTCTTTAAATAAAGTTTTATGCAAAATATCCTTTTTTTTTTTTTTTTTTTTTTTTTTTTGGCAAAAAAAAAAAAAATAATAATAATAATAATACAGGACTGCAATTATTACTTTTATTTAAAAGTTTCATCTTATAATGAGTTCTATTCTAAAAAGCTTTCTTTAAGAGTTTGAAAATAGTATTTTAGATTGTTAAAGAAAAGAAAAAAATGGTTTAGTTAGTTGCATTAGTAACATTAGTTAGTAATACTTTGTGGTATTGCATTGAATTTTGAATTAATCAACCACAGATTGTTGTGTCCGAAATCATTTTAGTCGCATATAGCATACAATTTTTATCGACAAGAATCTACGATTTTCCTCAGAAGCTTTGAAAGGACGGCTTTCACATTTACGAGAAAATGCGATCAAAGCATGCAGAAAACAGGTCAATCTGTCTTTCTTGTTGTCATTCAGAAAGTGATTGATTCGTCTTGCTTGACCACGTGCCATATCTATCGGCCAATGAAAGCTTTTTGCTTTTCCCAGAATTCTTTTTATCCATACTCTTAAATAAGTTACTGCATGAATTCATTTCACTGGTATTCTATTCGAAATGATAGTCATTTTAATAGGATATTTAAGAGAAAAATGAAGCCTCGCAGTTATTTGTAGTAAAGATAGCATCAAAAGATATAAATCAGAAAGAGATTATTTTTATGATGTATAGCGATAGTACTTTGAATAATTTGGATCTTCAACATCTTCGTCTCGTAAATCGTTTTGTCAAAACATACAAAAATTAATTTGTATATAAATCAATTTCAGAATTCTTTGAAAGAAAAAATTGTTTCAAAAGTGATCGAACTGTGTAATAAATCAACTTATATCCATTATTTTCTTGGTATACTATATAAACCTTTTCTAAGTTCAAATTCATGGTATCTCTTTCATGTATTTGTTGTTTTGTTCTCCTCCTTGTTTTTGTTTTCTTAATAATTTTCCCTTCTTAATTTTTTTTCTTAATGTTTAGGAACTGAGGATGTTAGGTTATCAGGATGTAGATAGGAACGGAGGATGTTAAATTAACAAGATGTCGGTGTGATCTGAGGATCTTAGGCTATCAGGATGTAGATAGGAATTGAGGACGTTAGGTTATCAGGATGTAGATAGGAACTGAGGATGTTGGGTTATCAGGATGTAGATGGGAAATGAGGATGTTTAGTTCAAGGGTTTTGGGGGAAATAATAGAAAGTAAATAAAGACAATTGTTAACAATAAACATCTTTTAAAGACTGAAGGATATTGGATAGAAAGTATATATTCAGGTAATTCGAGATAAGATATATAAAGGATATTGGATATAAAAGATATATACACTGAAGTGACAAAAGTCATGGGATACCTCTTAATATCGTGTCGGCCCTCCTTTCGCCCGGCGAAGTGCAGCAACTCGACGTGGCATGGACTCAACAAGTCGTAGGAAGTCTTCTGCAGGAATATTGAGCCATGCTGTCTCGATAGACGTCCATAATTGTGAAAGCGTTGATGGTGCAGGATTTTGGGCACGAACAGACCTCTCGATGATGTCCCATAAATGCTTGATGGGATTCATGTCGGGCGATCTAGGTGGCCAGATCATTCGTTGGAATTGTCCAGAATGTTCCTCAAACCAATCGCGAGCAGTTGTGGCCCAGTGACATAGCGCATTGTCATCCATAAAAATCCCATCGTTGTTTGGGCACATGAAGTCCATGAATGGCTGCAAGTGATCTCCAAGTAGCTGAACATAAGCAATTCCAGTCAATGTTCGGTCCAGTCGCACCAGAGGACCAAGTCCATGCCATGAAAAAACAGCCCACACCATTACGGAGCCACCACCAGCTTGAACAGTGCCTTGCTGACAGTTTGGGTCCATGGCTTCGTGGAGTCTGCGCCCCACTCGAACCCTACCATCAGCTCTTACCAACTGAAATCGTGACTCTTCGAACCAGGCCACGGTTTTCCCTTCATCTAGGGACCAACCGATATGCTCACGTGCCCACGAGAGTCGCTGCAAGCGATGTCGTTCTGTCAGTAAAGGCACTCGAGTCGGTCTTCTGCTGGAATAGCCCAAGAAAGCCAAATTTCTCCGCACAGTTCTAACAGACAAGTCCCTTGTACGTCCCACATTGATTTCTGCGGTTATTTGATGCAGTGTTGCTTGTCTGTTAGAATTTACGACTCTTTGCAGACGTCGCCGGTCTCGGTCGTTAAGTGCAGGCGGTCGACCACTGCGCTGTCCATGGTGGGATGTTATGCCTGAAATTTCATACTCTCGGCACACTCTTGACACAGTGGATCTGGGAATGTTGAATTCCCTAACGATTTCCGAAATGGCAGGACTCATGCGTCTAGCTCCGACTAACATTCCGCGTTCAAAGTCTGTTAATTCCCGTCGTGCGGTCATCATCACGTCAAAACCTCTTCACATGAATAACTTGAACAGAAATGAAAGCTCTGCGAAAGCACTGCGCATTTATACCTGTTCTACGTGATGCTACTGCCATCTGAAAATTTGCATATTGCTATCCCATGACTTTTGTCACTTCAGTGTACAATCAACATGAAATCTCAATAAAATAACTATTGTCAAATGTAAGATATGACAAGTGAAGTAGTATTTACCATAAAATAATACAAAGTACCCCATAGCACTTGTTTTATTCCATAATTAAAAATAACTTTTAACACGAATTAACTCGGGCTGTTTCGAAAATATGCAAATATAAAATTTGAGCATGATGTTATCCTTAATACACACATCCGTACTGAGGTAATATCAATTTATAAAATCCTTTTTTCAGTATAAGGCAATATTGATGCAATATAATGCGAGGCTTTTGTTAAAGTCAACAAGTAAGCCGATTTACATTGGCCAAATACTAAGAAGCTTGTATTTCCTACTTGGTAAAATACATTTTATAAAGAATATATTTACAAAGATATCGATTATAGATTCACATAAAGCTCTCCGCATACTTTGATATTCATCTAAGTTTTATTTTATATGAAAAGTTTAATATAGCATCAAATAATACCATGTTCTTATATTATGTATGAATATTATTATTTTCTATAGAATTTTAAATATTGCATCAATGCCTTTATTTTTCATTTCAAATTTTGCCATCCATACTTTTAAGTTTTCAAAGAAAATGGATTTTATTTTATGCTTAAAATAAATATTTGGGCTGCTTTTTCTTGTTATAAATATCTTTCCATAAGATTCTCAATTTTTTTGCCATTGCATTGATAGTATTTTCCCAGAGAGCTTTCAGTTCAAAAATTTGAATTTCATACTTTTTTTTTCTTCTCAGAGAGACAGCTTAGCTATTTTAAGACTCTTTTTTTTATTTCTGAAAAGTCTTTATATCTACTTTGCAGTATCTGTTCCAGGGATGTATTTTTATCACAAACGTTTCTTTATCCCTTAGGCAGTTAATACTGGCAAAAGTTCCCTTTTATGTTGTTTTCTTTTTTATTTAACCATGTTTTATTTCTAGAAATGTTTATGCTTCACCGAATCCAACAATTCGTGATAAAGAAAAAGTTTGGGCAACAGAGAAAGTCCGTAAAAGAAATAGAAAAGTTATTTTGTTTGTGAAATCACAATTAGATGTTTTCAGTTTCATCTTTCTTAGAATGCAATCAAGTGATTCATTTACGAGATTCTGAATTTTATGAATAAATATAAACATTTCCACTTGGTAAAATAACTCAGGATTAAATTTTCAGACATTTTTAAGTATTTGTTGCCAGAAACCCGTTAATCCGTTGAAATTTTTTTGTAATAAGCACTGTTGTGAAGGTATCAATTCAATTCTGTAAAACAAAAGGAATACCATTATCCAAGTAATATTTTAAGAGGAATTGCCATTGTAGTGTGAGTCAGGGAAAGTATATAGTTGAAGTCAGTGCATTGTAAACATGCAGTGAGTGTCAGTACGAGCGTGTAAGCTGAGTCAGTGCAAACATGCAGTCCGTGTCAGTACGAGCGTGTAAGCTGAGTAAGTGCGAGTATGTAGTTTGAATCAGTATCAGTATGCAATCTGAATCAGTGCGAGTACGCAATCTGATTTAGCTCAAGTATGTAGTCTGAGAATTGTGCAAATATGCGATCAGAGACAGTACGAGTCAATGGGAGTACGCAATCTGATTCATTGCGAGTATGTAGTGTGAGAACATTGCAAATATGTAGTCAGGGTCACTGAGAGTATGTAGTTTGAGTCAATGAAAGGCACCTTCCACGCTCAAACATTTTCCAAAAGAGCGAATGCAACACAAGCCTGAAAACTTTCCGAACTGTCCTCAATTCACTCATTTTCCGTTTATTAAAATTTCTGTCTTCATTTTGTTTAAAATCACTGAAGCCATAACCTTAGTTTTATTTACCTAGATTTATTTACCTAGATTTTATTTAGCTAGATTTACATCATAATCAGAATCATTCACCCTACATCATCATCGTCATCCTATGAATCTTATTACTCTATCATTATTTCACATAGTATCATGTATGTTCTGGGGTATTTTTATCACAAACGTTTCTTTATCCCTTCCCTTTTATGTTTTCTTGTTTTTATTTAACCATGTTTTATTTCTAGAAATGTTTATGCTTCACCGAATCCAACAATTCGTGATAAAAAAAATAGTTTGGGCAACGGAGAAATTTCGTAAAAGAAATAGAAAAGTTATCTTGTTTGTGAAATCACAATTAGTTGTTTTCAGTTTTATCTTTCTTAGAATATAATCAAGTGATTCATTTACAAGTTAATGAAGTTTTGTGAATAAATAAAAGCATTTTTAGAGTCCTGCAGTAGTATTTAGCATAGATTAGATTTTCAGATTTCTTATAAAAATTCTAATTTTTTAAGTATTTAATGCAAGAAACCCATAAATCTGTTGATAATTTTCGTAATGAACACCATTATGGAGGTATCAATTCAATTCTGTATAAAACAAAAGGAACAAAATTATCCCAGGAGTCTTTCAATAAGAATTGCCTTTGTAGTCTGAGTCAATGTGAGTATGCAATCTGCAACATTTGCTACCTTTTGATGCTTTTATTCATATGGAAGACAATTTGGCAAAGTGAGTATGCAGTCTGTATCAGTGCGAGTGTACAGACTGAGGCAGGGCAAGTATACAATCTGAGTCAATGCGAATATGTTGTCTGAGTCAGTACGCTTATGTCGTCTGAGTCAATGCGATAATGTAATCTGACTGAATATGTAGTCTAAATATGTAGTAGCTTACTGTAATAGACAAACTTTATTGTAATAGATAGCTGCTCTACAAACTACTAGTATTTGAATGGTCTATAAACTGTTCAATGGGTTAAAATAGGACAAGAAAAAACAAGTCATTATTAACTGATGTGGCCGTTTTTAAAGTTATGTCTAAATCATTTTTGCTTATCGATCGATCGATCGATTGATCTACAAACTTATTTTTATTGTAGTAGATTGATCTACTATCTGGTAGTTATGGTATTGGATTGATCTACAATCTGGTAGTTATGGTATTGGATTGATCTACAATCTGGTAGGTAATTCAATAGATTGCACATGCTGTTTTACAAACTGATAGATATGGTAGTAGATTGATCTACAAACTAATAGTTATGGTAGTCTATTGATATACAAACTGGTAGTTACGCTAATAGATTATAGATACTGTTCTACAAACTTGTAGTTAAGCTAGTAGATTATAGATACTGTTCTACAAACTTGTAGTTAAGCTAGTATATTACAGATACTGTCCTACAAACTTGTAGTTAAGCTAGTAGATTACAGATACTGTTCTACAAACTTGTAGTTAAAGTAGGGTAATAGATAACTGGTCTACAAACTACTAATATTTGACTGGTGTAGAAACTGTTCAATGGGTTGAAAGAGATCGAAGAAAGGCAAGATATTATTCAGTGATGTGACTGTTTCTAATGATATATCAAAATCATTGGACCTATTTTGGAAATAATTTATTTTCTATAATCATGATTATAAAGGATACAATTTTGTTTAACAGCAGACAATAATAAGCTTTTAAATGAATCTCTTGATTATATTCTAAGAAAGTAAAAACATCTAATTGTGATTTTACAAACAAGATAACTTTTCTATTTCTTTACGGAATTCCTCTGTTGCCCAAACTTTTTCTTTATCACGAATTGTTGGATTCGGTGGAGCATAAACGTTTCTAGAAATAAAACATGGTTAAATAAAAAAAAAGAAAACATAAAAGGGAACTTTTGCCAGTATTAACTGCCTAAGGGATAAAGAAACGTTTGTGATAAAAATACATCCCTGGAACAGATACAGCAAAGCAGATATGAAGCCTTTTTAGCAGTAAAAAAAAAAGAGTCTTAAAATAGCTAAGCTGTCTCTCTGAGAAGAAGAAAAAAGTATAAATTTCAAATTTTTGAACTGAAAGCTCTCTGGGAAAATAGTATCAATGCAATGGCAAAAAAATTGAGAATCTTATGGAAAGATATTTATAACAAGAAAAAGTGGCCCAAATATTTATTTTAAGCATAAAATAAATCCATTTTCTTTGAAAACTTAAAAGTATGGATGGCAAAATTTGAAATGAAAAATAAAGGCATTGATGCAGTATTTGTAATGCTATAGAAAATAATAATATTCATACGTAATATTAGAACATGGTATTTTTTTATGTTATATTAATATTTTCATATAAAATAATACTTATATGAATATCAAAGTATGCTGAGAGCTTTATGTGAATATACCATGGAGCTTGATCTTTGTAAATATATTCTTTATAAAAGGTCTTTTACCAAGTGGGAAATACAAGCTTCTTAGTTGTTGGCAACAGCTGAAGCAATAAAGCAATTTGTTGGAACGCATGCAAATATGCTGAAACAGATCACCAACGACATAACAACGGGCTATTCTTGAAGGTGTTAATGAAAGTCATTGTTGAAGAAAACAGTACAATTCAGAAATTTATAAATGCTATAAAGACCCTGATATTATAAAATTTATTAAGATCAATAGATTAAACGGGCCTGCTCATATATTTAGAATGAGTGTAAAAACGCTCGTTTTGACAAAACCCTAGTGACAAAGAGGAACAGGACGACCCGAATTGCGATGGATAGACGCAGGTGAAAAAGATTTTTCTTTACTAAAGGTAAAGAATTAGAGGACCATTGTCAGTTGTGCGGTTGCAATTAAAATAAAAGTATCTTAAGTCAGATTCTAAAACAGCGTTACTCTCATTTTATTCAAATAAACTTTGAAC